>ML787006.1:0-111816 GCA_009831015.1 Picea engelmannii | reverse complement strand
TAAATTAAGTGAAACCCATGGCTTTTAAATGATGAAGAAGAAATAAAATTTATTAAAAATGTGGGAGTATAAAAGCTAGGAATTTAAAAATATATTGAAAAGATTAAAAACCACATTTATCTTTTGGGTTCAAAAAATAAAAAAATACAAGAGAGAATTAAATAATAGAATAAAAGAGACTAAAAATTAAGGAGAAATTTAAGGGGTGATTAAGGAGTAATTTAAGGAGAAATTTAAGGGGTGATTAAGGAGTAATTTAAGGAGCGATTTTGGGGGAGTGAGAGAATTGAGTCTTTTAATAACTAAAAAGAAATTAATTTTGGAGAACCAGAGGCATGTGTGACACTTGGACGGCGGAGACTATTAGAGGGTTAGTCATTAAAAATTAATTAATTAATGATTTATGAATTAGGTCAGTCTCAAAATTCTATAAAAGGAGGGGAAAGGAAGGAAGAAAGGGGGGAACGGTGAGCGTAATGTTACGCTACCAAATTGTGGCTTGACGGGTTGCTTGTGAGGAGTTGGGTATATCTCAGCTGTGTTTTGGAGTGGTAGCTCAGCCGTGGAGGTGAGTTGAGACGCTAGTCTATCTCTGGTTCTTGTGTGGCCCCTTTGCGGCTCGGGGGGCTAAGGGGGAAGCAGATTACCCCTAGCGTTTGGCTGGGAGGTACCGGTGAGCTTTCTTTGGTCGGCAAGCAGAAGAGGCACGGAGCGAGGGAAGCGGCACAGCTCGAGGGACGTCTCCGAAGCGGGCGAGTGGCAACGGTATGATTTTAATGGTAAAGTAGAAAGCAGTTTTATATTCGGAAAAATTATTGTTATTGGTGATAATATGATGAGATTGGTTGGCATTATGGTTTACGATTCCATTCCGCAATGATATTGTAGAGTTTGTTTATATTCTGATCATGTGTCACCTTAGTTATGATGTCATGTGTTTTTGCATTGATATGAATTAGGTGATGTTGTTAATTTCTTATTTGTTAAAAAGAAAAGAAAAAAAAAAAAATCCTATTGAAATTCGCTATTCATGGACATAACGAAGGCGTCGTTACAGAAAAGTTGTGCAGCATGGTATGAAACCTTATGGTAGGCAAAAGACAATAAGAACCAACAAGTGAACAACACAGTATTTTCCATGTTATTGGAAGATATGCAGCAGAATACAACCAATGTGTTGGAGGATCCCAATTGAATTAGTTCAAGCAAAATGAATGGATTTCCAACTTTAAATCTTCAAGACACCATTTCTTTATTGTTGACACTTGAATCCATTAGGACCGAAATGGAAACCTCGCGAGGATGTAAATCCCCCTACATTTTTATAGAGGTGATACTCCTAGACTTTGCAAAAGTATGTCGTGGTAATCAAAGAAATATAAATATTGCAAGAAAAATAAAAGTAAAATTTTTTGTTTTATATTTATAGAAAGTTCCTAAGAAATGACCAGGAACCACACACTTCACACATTTAAAACAGATGAGCAAAATGTCCTCACATCCATCATTGTTAAAATAGATATTTTTTATCACATAAAATAAAAAAGAAGATGTTTCACATGCATAAGAGAACTTTAACAGAGTGGAAACATGGGAAACTCAAATAAATATAATGATAGATCAATATCAAATAATTTATACTCAAAACTCAAAGTTACAAAGAACAGTCGAAACAGATCCCGAAGTAGCTCTCTTGAAATTTCTAAAAATATATAGTTTGTTACATATTCTTCGAAATTTAAGAAGTGTTTTTCACAAGGAATGGGATTGGGGCTCCCGTGGAACATAAAAAAAATATACATAAGAATTCATATTGTAGAAGGAGGATGATGGGTGGTAAAAGAACAATAAGACCTGGAAATAAGAAAAGATAAGTTATCAGACTTTGGTTAAACCTTTCTAGTCAAAGGAGTGGAGTAATTAGATGAAGGAACTGATAAAGAAAGAAAGATGTGATCAGAGTAAAATTACTATGATGGTATCTCATGTGTTTACTTACTTGTTTATGTCCTTTATTGCCTTCATTAACAGTTATAGGAACCATCTCAATTGTTTTTTTCCCCTCGTTGTTCAATTTTTCAATTGCTTTCTTGAACCATTCTTCAATATAATTTTTCATTGGTGCCACATTGATCTCACGCCATATTTTGATGTTGAACAACTTGCCCTCCAAGTCTCATAAATCAAGGGAATTGCCATGTAATTATTCTTCAATATCTTGGTTCTTCACAGATTAGTCCACTAGCCAATTGTATATGTCGTCTTCACTATATTCAAGTATACCATAAAATGTTTCAATTGATAACCATTTAAAATTCTCAACTTGTTCATCAAATTGTTGCTTTTTTAGGAAAATCGAGTTGAGTATTAATTTGGGGTGTTGTGCTTCACTAGTGCTTCCATATACGTCTATATCCATGATTCTTTTGAATGGTTATTCCCTCTTTGATATAGCTTAGCTGCATGCTTGAACAATATTATGAAAATTTTAAATATTTTCCTTTTAGAATGCATAGATTGCAAAAAAATGCAAAAAAATGTGCATTCCTCGGATATACCTTTCCAATGGTCTATCGTGCACCTAAAATGGAGATCATATGTAAATGTTATGACCCCAGGAAGTTGATGTATTGACTTACCCAAACGGGGCCCACATGACTTTTGGCGATTCATCTCCTAGGGTTAGGTTTTTGGATGTCTAGGGTTTTTTATATTCATGTTTATTGTAAAAAGGCCTTCATAGCCTCATTGTAATAATCTTCTTGCAAATGAGCACAACCATCACATCTCTTCTCAGAGATAAGCCACCACCATTTCAATAAGCTTGTTTTTTGTTGCATTTTACAGTTTTAGCTTATTTCCTTATTGAATAGAAAACCAATTTTACTGTATCTTTGTTATTCTATGTTAAGCATATTTTAATAATATGTATTCATTTTGTTCTACTCTTAAAATCTAGATTAGTGGTATCAGAGAGGTCTGATCCTTGTCGTATTAATGCAAGTCCCCAACGAGGTGAGGGTACAAAGAATTGGGTCTCAAGCTTGTTTCTCTTGAGGAAAAAATCTCTCACACACCAAAATGACCTCTCATGGAAGGATGAAAGAAAGATGGCAGGACATGAGATCCTTTCAAAATGTTGCTTGAGGAATCCCTCATGCAACAAAGGAATGAGATGATGGATAGTTTCGCGAAAATCCTTCAGCGGCTACCAACAAGCGATGCATCTTCCTCAAGCAGAGGTGTTTCCCCCTTCATGGTACAAATCAACTTCGATATTCTTATATTTGAAGGTCAGATAGACACATATGTTGTAGACAAGTGGTTGAATCTACTAGAAGGGTATTTTTCTGTCCATAACTTTTCAAATAGAGAAAAAATTACTATTTCACTCCTCAAAGTCATTCCCCATGTCAAAGATTGGTGGGAAACTTTTTGTGAGCAAAAGGAAACAGAGGAACCCTCATTATTTATAGTCCCGGAAACCTAGGAATCCTTTAGGGATTCTATTAAGGAACAATACTACCCTATCGAAAGTTATGACAACTTGTATACAAAATGGACGACACTGCGGCAAGAAAGAGACCAAGAAGTGCCAGATTTCACAAATATCTTCCATACCCTACGCACCAAGCTGGGTATCAAATATTCAGTGTGACATATGGTGCTCAAGTATCATGGTGATCTACATAGATACATCCAGACCAAAATGGAATTTCTGGACATCTCGTCCTTGGGTGCGACCTATCATTATGCTGTCAAAATCGAGTAGAAGCTCAAACAAAAGACGCGACAATTTGGGCCTGGCAACCCCTCGTAGCAGAAACCAGGAAAGGGTGGCCCCAACCTACAGAACAAAGGACAAATAAAATATGGACAGTATCATGACAACCATTCCAATCCACAAGAAAAGAAGGACACTAGAAAGACAAAGAAGGATATCAAGAAGTGGTGTGACTTCCATAAGATCCCTTCAAATAACATTGTTGATTGCCTCTCAAAGTAGTTGCTGGTGGCCGAAGTGAAAGCCTTTGAATAAGATGTGGGTCCTGACTCTGATTCAAAACCAGAAAGGGGAAGATGGATCATTGACACAAAACCCAATGCCACCGTTGCTACGACCAAGCTCCACCCTGGTGAACCAGACGAGCCAGAAGAAGGCAAGTGCATTTTCCATTCACAAATGTGGGTAAAAGGAACCCTACTACACTTCATCATTGATAGCAGTAGCAAAAATAACCTCATCTTAGCAGAGTTCGTCAAGTGGTTGGCCCTACCGAAAATGTCGCACCCACATCCCTACACCATTGGATGGGTCCACCAAGGAAGCGATATTCATGTCAGCCAATAGTGTCGGCTGTCATACGACATCAAGCCCTTCAAAGACAAGGTATTGTGCGATTTTTCTTCTCTCGAAGTTTGTAATGTTCTTTTGGGCCAACCATTATTTTCTTAATATTTCTTTCCACGTAGCTTCTAGCTGATGTAAGTAGGATTGAAGATCATTTTAATTTAACAACGGGTGTGGTAGGTCTAACTATTGATAGCAGACTGACAAGAAGTGGAAGAGGCATTAAAGCGTCTTCCAATTCCTTGCTCCTTTCTTTCAAATTCGTGTTTTCTTATTCTAAACCACCAATGAAGTCATCCAGAGCATCTTTGGTTTCTTTGTGAATTATGGAAATTTGGGAAGGCCGAAAATCCTTTCGGTCAACCTCTGAATGAGATTTTCCTTTCCTATTTTTCATATCACCTTTTTCAATAATTGATTTCTTAGACTCCTTATCAAAGACTGTGCTTTGGAAAGTGAACAACTCTTATTCACTAAAAGTCTCATTCTCAATGATCTCTAATGATGAATTTTGATGGGTCGTGTTTCCGAGATGATCAATTATTAAGTACCAAATACTTGAATACAAAATACCACAATAGTACCAAATATATATGAATACAATCACCACACAATATATATGAAACCATATAGAAAACCACCACTTTATTATATCAAAACCCTTGAGCTAGGGAAACACCATAAAATGGATCTTATTATGGAAGGGATCCTCTCCTGTTCACTTGCCTCTTTGAGGGGGAAACCTGCTAATGATCTTCATCTCCAAATACAATACTTATCTTCATATCCCATTACATTTCTTGAACCCCTTTATATAGTGCCACCATCACCTAAGAACATTCTAGAGGAGGAATCTTCTAGAAGTAGAACCTTCTAAGAAGTCATCTTACATTTATTATATCTAACTACACATTTATTATATCTAACTACCATAGTGGGCCTTATTTAATAATACAGTGGATCTATTCCACCTTACATTGAATGGCCTCCACTACTATCACTATGGGCCCTTTGGGCCTCCCTACTACCTCTCTAGCTACCTTACATTCCATCCCCCTTATGAAAGTGTTGTCCTCAATGCTTGATGTACAACCATATACCAGGGTCCCATGGATAAATGTGGACCATAGTTCTAAAGTAGACTAGAGAACTAGGGTCCCATTGAGAAATGGAAGCCACCATGATGAATTAGTCCAACCACCATTCTAAACTAGGGTCCCATGTCCAATTTCTCATGTGAACCCCACACAGAAGATATCAAAACCCAATAACCAACTTAAAATGATGCTCCCAATACTGACACCTATCATGTGGATATAAATAAGAATATCCATCCACATAGTGGGAGAGGATCAAAGTTGAATCTAGAAGGAACAATACCATTGTAGAATATGTAGTATGGACATTGGTAATAATAACTAGCTCCTGATGTGGGACATTGATGTTCTCTAAAGAAGGTGGAGTAGAGTCATCAAATAAAATATGGAAGTGGTTTTCATCCCATAAATGAAAACTATCCATATACCAATCATCACAATCAGCCTCCAAATCATACCAAGCATATATTTCTTGATTATATTCATCCCTAATGTCCACCATAAGAAATATCTCCTGCATGGTATCTAATGAATCTTGAATACTACTAAAACTATCATTGAGGCCATCTACAAAGTCATTCAATGTGGCATTCAATGTGTCATAAAATTGGGATTTGAATGCTTCAGTTATTTGTAGAATTTATTTGAGGGTTTGAGAGGAAATATCCATTTGAGCACCCTATGAACTTTGCAGTCCCACAACTGTCACGGAAAAACCCAAAAAATAGAACAATAAATTACCACAGAAAATGGTGGCTTTTTCTGGAAGAACCCTGAAAATGACTGAATTTAAAATTCTCATAACTTTACTTCCCAAAATCCGTTTTGGCTGATTGTTTTTTTAAATTGGGTATATGTCCGAGGGGAATTCAAATACCCAATTTTTTTTCCAAATTCATATTTTAAAGCTTCATATCTGAACCTGAAGTGCATCGCCCTCTTTTTCTTCCCTAGAAAAATTTTGCAAAAAGAGAAAAAAATTCTTCCCTTCTTTGGCCAAGGAAAGTGATCTGATACCAATTTTTAAGTACCAAATACCTTAATACAAAATAACACAATAGTACCAAATATATCTGAACACAATCACCACACAAGATATATGAAACCATATAGAAAACCACCTCTTTATTATATCAAAACCCTTGAGTTAGGGAAACACTATACAGTGGATCTTACTATGGAAGGGATCCTCTCTTGTTCACTTTCCTCTTCGAGGGGGAAACCTCCTAATTAGATTCAACTCCAAATACAATACTTCTCTTCATATCCCATTACATTGCTTGAACCTCTTTATATAGTGCTACCATCACCTAAGAACATTCTATAGGAGGAATCTTCTAGAAGTAGAACCTTCTAAGAAGTCCTCTTACATTTATTATATCTAAATACCCATTTATTATACATAAATACCATAGTGGGCTCTACTTAATAATATAGTGGACCTATTCCACCTTACATTGAATGGCCTCCACTATTATCACTATGGACCCTCTTGGCCTCCCTACTACCTCTCTAGCTACCTTACATCAATTGTGGGAAACAATTTCTCTATATCTTCCTCGAGCTCCATATCTTCAACAGAGAAGTTGTTTATGTCATTTTCTATGTAATGGTATTCTTCCTCTTGCACAATATTCTTCCTCCTTTTTCTCAGAGGGAGCTTATGTGAGCTCTCAATTTTTCCTGGAGGGGGATTTTTTTCTCCTTTGCTACTTAGACTAATGTTGGTAACTTTCCTAGTTTCGTGGGTCATATATTTTATTTATGATAATTGGAGTCTGGGAACTCTTCTCGTTAGGATCCTTTCCTTTCCTCTTGTAAAACTCATTAGTACTAAGTATTGTTTCCAAGTCACCGGCATTTTGAATAGGAGCACCTAAGTTGTTATCTTCTTCTTCACTCAAAATGGTATGAATGAATGAATTGTTGAATCCTACAGACAACATATGTTCCACGAAAATTCATTTAGATTCAAATCCCTTTATCTTTTCAGCATATTTCAGATTCGCATTGGGAAGTGGTTCGCAAACTCATCAATTTTACTAATATTCTTGAATATAAAGGCTGCAATTTTCCAAGGAAAGGGTATGAATTTATTTTTCCATTTCTCATGGAAAAAGTGTAGCCAGAAATTATACTTCCTTTCCACTTCCGTAATAAACATTTTATCATATACGTGGTATGGAAGAAAAGAGGGATTCTCCTTAGAACAAAAGATCCTGGTAACATTGTGATTTTCCATCTGCTCTAACGTCCCCTTTTTCTCCAAGAATTCTTTGCAAACCTCATAAAAATGCAAATAAGTCTTGTGTCTCCACATTGCTTGATACCAAAATGTGAATAGATCAAATTCACAGTTCACTCTCTTACAAATAGTCAATTTTGGAAACTAACAGCAATATGATATTACAAATACCAAATAAGAAGCCATAAATAATTTATTTTCTCTTTTGTAGTGTGACATTTGGGAGGATATTTCAATGGAAATCGACTTTCCCTAATCTAAAATAGCTTTCTATTTAACTATAAAATATAAAATATAAAGAATCATGCGGGAAATGGTGGCGGTGTTTTCTTGGCCTGTCAGCCCAGTAAACAACCAAGTGATTTCCCAAAATGGGTTTTTGAATGAGTCGACCTAAATCATGGTTATGTTCTTTGAGACAACTACGATATTTTCCAAATACTCAGGCAAGAGGTCCAGGCCATTGTCATTTTTTTTCAGAAAATATCTGCAATCATCTCCCTTAAAGGTAAGTGTTGTCTTAGGGAGCTTCAAAATATTACGAAATGATACCATTTGTGGATTCTACAAACCATTTCCTTGAGGATAATAGTTTTATGATTTCCCCATAATAATTCCATATTCTCCACAAAATTCTTAAATTTTGAACCGATGAAAATCGAACCATTATCAGTGATAATTTTTTCTTGGACAACGAATATTGAAAAAATATTATCTTTGAGGAACTTAATTATCTCTTCAGAATCAGCCCTTTTTAATGGCACTTCCTATGTCCACTTCATAAAATAATCGGTAGTGGTGAGAATGTACATATTTCCCTTGCTTGACTTTGTATTTATTGGCCCGATGACATCAAGTCCCCATTGGGAGAATGGTTTCTCTACAATTATAGGTTGTAACGGCATCACAGATCTCTTCATTTTCCCTGAAAATTACTGGAAAGATACACACTTCCTTATTATGGCATATGAATCTCTAAAATTCCATGGCCAGTAAACTCCATCTCTCATTATCTTATGGGTGGTGGTCGTAGGTGAAAAATGTCCACCACATATTCCCTCATGTAATTTCTTCATTAGTTCTTGGGATTTTTTTCATCAACACATCTCGGTAATGCACCATCATAGTTCCTTCTAAACAATATATCATCAATCAACACATATTTATTTGACTTCATATTCAATGTTCTTCGCTCTTTAGGGTTCATGGTAACTGGAAACTGCTCGGACCTCAAGTAGAATATGATGTCTCCATACCATTATGAATCAGTCAATGCTTCTCCTACTTAAATTGAAATCATTCCATCCATAGAATCACTATTTGTGATGATATTACATAAACCTTGTCCTTTGACAAAATTTAAAGGTTTAATATCAATATCATATTCTTAGATCTTCGCCATCCAATTATCCCATTTTCCTTCTCTCAATTGTTAATTCAAAAGAATATTCACTAGCAAAGATGGGACATAAGAAATTACATGAGTTTAGTATGTATGTCTGAAAGTGCACCACCACTTTCACAAGATCTAGGGCTTGATTTTCTAGTTCTAAATACCTTAATTCATAATCGTGAAGGTTCATGCTCATGAAACTGATTGGGAGTTCTTCACCTTTAGTATTCCTTTAAGTAAGAACAGATGCGACAATTGTTTCTATGGCAACTGAATAGATGATGAAATCCCTTTGAAAATATGGGCTAATGAGGATTGGAGTTGTGGTGATTTCCCTTTTGATATTATTGAAATATTCTTGTGTATCCTCTATCCATTCAAACCTTTGGTCCCTTTTCAACAATAAATTGATCGGCTTCACAATACTTGCATAATAAGAAACAAATCTTCGCACAAATTTGATATTACCAAAGAACGATTGAGAATCTTTCTTAGATGATGGGGGGTTGAGTTAATTTATAGATTTAACTCTTTCTGAATCTATATAAATCCCTTCCTTTCACACAATATGACCCAATAGTTTTCCTTGATTTACAACAAATAAGCATTTCTTTGGATTTAGTGAGACACCATATAATTTGCATCTGTCAAAAACTTTCCTTAAGTGATGAATGTGATCACCGCTTGTTTTTTAATGCACTTTCAAGTCATCTTCATAATATACCATGAATTTTCCTATCAACCCACTAAATGCATGATCCATGGTCCTTTGAAATGTGGCTCCTACATTCTTCAAGCCAAAGGGCATCCCAGCATATGCATATGTCTCCCAAGGTGTTATGAATGTTGTCTTTGCTCTATCTTCCTCAACAACCAAGACTTGATTATATCTAGAAAAACCATCCAACATGGACATATAAGTTGATCTTGTGACTTGTTGGAGAAGAAACTCCATGTTAGGTAAAGGATAATTATCCTTTACACTTGCTTTTCTAAGATCCCTGAAATCCACAGACATCCATATTTCCCCAGTCTTCTTTCTTACTATCACAAGGTTTGCAAGCCAATCAAAATATCTAATGGGATATATTATTCTTTCTTTCTTTAATTTATTCAATTCAACCTTTACCATAGGTTTCAATTTGGGGTTCATAATCCTTATTTTTTTCTTGTCCGACTTTGCTTCTTCTCTAAAAGGAATGATATGTTGAAATATTGTTTCATCATAAGCTTTCAAATCATCGTAGGTCCATGTGAACACATCATGATATTCTTTAAACAATTCAACATATTGATCAACCTCTTCAATGGTGCAATAAACTCCCATGTTGACATATTTTGGGGAACCGTCAGTTCCAATATTGATATTTCTTGTTTCTTGAACATTTTGAAGTGAAATTTCTTTTAGGATATTCTTAGCATGATCATATTTCATAAAAAGAGACTCAGATTGAATACAATCATTCAAGATAGTAGGAAATTGATTGTCTTCATCATCATCATCATTGAAAGAAAAAATTTCCAGCTGTTAATCATTCTCATACACTTGCAAATATTCCATGTTATCAGGTACAGAATGTCGGAATACTCTTTCTACCTGGAATATGTAACATCCTGCTCTAGCGCACTGAGAAAACTTATTCTTTGAGGACACTTTCTCGCAAGTGATCTTGATGCAGGAGCATCGCCAACTCATCAAGGAGCATCGCCCAAGACAAGCGAACTAGCATGGAAGACAACGGACAATTGGACAAGTCCAGCCGAAACTTTTTTGAATTTTCATAAGATGATGCACCAATGTATAAATGCACCATTTATGGGAGAGAACTTTTGTATGATGTATCAAACCTCGAGCCATACACTCTTGCCTGAAGTAGATAGGAGGCATTTAATCTAGTTAATGCAGGTAGTTAGGACTTTTTTCTAGATTAGACAGTTTTAGTTAGAAGGAGGGAAAACAGATATAGACACCCTCATTGTATTATTGTATTATTATCAATCAAGAATTCAGAAGGAGAGAGCAGGCAGAGAATTGTATGAAGAAAACACATGTATAGTTATTGAATTAATAGAAGGAAGCTTTGATTCAAGCACATGGTTTGTGTTGTTTCTCTATGTACATTGTTGTTATGCTCATGAATGTTTGGTTTCTGGTTATGCATTTGCTTTGTGTATGCTGTGCATATGATTTCATGTTTCGAAACTGAAGTCTTAAAGAGGGAGAGAATAAGTTTCAATTGTTTCTCTATCTAAGCCAGGAGATTCCTGCAAGGTGTGCAGTCGAATTCATCCACAAGGAGTGCGTTGATGAAGGCTTAGTAGTTTAAATTTTGTTCTTATTCACCCAGAAATTGATTTGGTTTATTGAAGTCGTGCAAGGCATGCGCAGGCTGGAAAGGAAGAAGTCTCAGAGTTGCAATTCTGAGCAAAATATTCAAAGACTACTGCTGCAGGAAGTGCGCAGCGTCGGAAGGATTCAACACTTGAGAAGTTGTTGAACGTTGAGCATGAGGAGTGCGCGCAAGGTCCCTTTGAAGGAGTTTGAGTGAAAAAGATCAGGAAGAGTAGCACTTTCGTGGTATCATTGAAAGAAAGCACAGGAGGTTTGATCGAGAAGGGTCAAGAAGGATTTGCAGGCGCAGACTTGGAGAGTAAGTCTAGGAAGAGACACTTAGCAATTTCCAAGAAATCTTCAAGAAGGAGAATCAACGGTCAGGATTCGCAGAAGGAACCAGCGAAGTCCCGTCAGCCGTCAGGTCTCAGGAGAGTTGCGTCAGGTTTAAGCCTGAACGAGTAGAGGAGGATTCAGGGCTCATCGAGACTTGGTTCATCGGAGAATCGGAGTTTCCGGAGCAAAGAGTCTCGTGCATGAAATCGCGATTTGCGATTTCCTGAGAAGATCAGAGCCATCGGTCATAGTAAGGATGCGTGGCGAGAGATCTTGGGTAGGACAGAGTTAGGCATTTCAGGATTTCCAAGGATAAGAATATTGTGTATGTTGAAATCGCGATCCGCGATTTCCCGACAGGGTTAAAGGTCCTAGTGGAAGACAGGTGTCGGAGGGTTGAGTCTCGTCATGAGTCGACGACAAGTGGCATCGCATATCGGAATTCGAGACTTGGAAGGGTCTGTGAATTTGTGCAATGGGAATCGCGATATCCCAACAAGCGATTTCCCGATTTGCCTCCGGAGTGTGGGCCACAGAGGAACAGGGAAGTAGACAGGAGGCGCAGTATCGGAGAATTGGCCCATCGGGGTTCGGAGGTTGGAAATTCAGATCATTGACATCAAAAGTAGTGATATCCCGATAGGGAGAGTTCCGAAGAAAGGGGAGAAAGTCAGCGATTTGACCCACATCGGGATTCGGGGAATCGTGAGGCATAAGGCGTGTGATTACAGAATTCACGATATCGCAAATTCCGATTTCCCGACCGTTGAGGGAGATCTTTGGAGAGTTGTTGTGGGTAAGGAAAATTCTTGGTAGGGAATTAGAAGGACCTTTGAAGTTCTTCGGCCCGAATTAAAGGAAGATCCTGAAGGGGAGATCATGCTCCGAGGCGTACGGTTGCGTCAGAGTGGTATCAGAGCGGGAAGATTCTTTGCTTTCTGAAGAAGAGGAGAGAGAATTCACCATGCCGCCCAGAAGAGAAAGACAGTCACCCGACCCAGAAGACAAGGAGGTGAGAAGAAGAGGTAGGCTGGCAGGAAATCCATAACTAGAAAGACAAATGAGAGATCTTCGAGCAAGACTCGAGGAGATGGAGACAGCTCAGAGACGCACAACTAGTGCAGGGGATCTAAGTGATTTTGAGGATGAAGTTGAGGCTCAACGTGAGGAGGAAGTTGCAACCGAAGATGCATCAAATGAGCGACTGATTAAAGCTATCGCCAGGATGGGTGCGAAGGAGAAGATGGAAATTCCAGTCTATGAAGGAAATCTGGATGCAGAGGAGCTACTGGATTGGATCCGAGCTCTTGATACCTACTTTGATTATGAGGATATCGAAGAGGATAAAAAGGTCAGACATGTTGTCACCCGATTGAAGGGACATGCAGCATTATGGTGGGACGAGATTCAAGTAGATAGACATTCCAAAGGCAAGCAAAAGATTAAAATTTGGGATCGGATGATTGCAAAGATGAAGGCGAAGTTCATCCCGAGGGATTATCAAATCACTTTGTTCAGGAGAATGCAGAACCTGAGACAGAAGTTGATGATAGTGAAAGAATACATCGAGGAATTCTATCGAATGAACATCAGAGCAGGTCATCGAGAGAGCGATGATGAGAAGGTTGCCAGATATCTGAATGGTCTGAGATACGACATTCAGGATGAATTAAGCATGGTTACCATCAGAACAATGGAGGATGCTTATCAGATGGCCCTGAAAGCCAAAGAGAAGCTGAGTCATAAGCAAGGTCAGCGAGGGCAAAGCAGAAGTCAGCCCAGAGGCAAGGCAGTTGCCCAGGAGAAATATCAAAAGCCCAAAGAGGAATGGAAGCAACCTCAGGGTAAGGTTGAGAGAGGTGGAACCTCACAGCGAGGACAGCCACATGTTGAACAAAGAGGACAGCATACAGAGTGAAAGGGAGATTATGCTGACGCAAACACTTTTCCTCATACCAGAGGTAGGGGAAGAGGTCGAGGTGGAGTTATCACATGTTTTACATGTGGAAAGAATGGGCACAGATCATTCGAGTGTCCAGAGAAGAAGAAGGATAGTGGAGAAGCTCACATCACTGAAGCACAGAGGCGTGATGATGAGACCGAAGGCACAGAAGGTGGAATATCGCTTGCGATGCGTAAATTCCTTCTGACACCTACGAAGGAGGCACAGGAAAGTTCATCTCAAAGGACCAGACTGTTTAGGACAGCTTGCAAAACCAAGGATAGGAAATGCAAGGTTATCGTGGATAGTGGAAGCATAGATAATCTCGTTTCAACCGAGATGGTGGAGAAATTAGAGTTGGAGACAACTGATCACCCGAGTCCATACAAAGTCTCGTGGCTACAGAAGGGACATCAGGTGAGTGTCACTAAACAGTGCTTAGTTGACATCAATATAGGAGGATATAATGATAAAATACTCTGTGATGTCATTCCTATGGATGTATGTCATTTATTGTTGGGTAGACCATGGCAGTATGATCGAAATGTGGTTCATGATGGGAGGATGAACACATACACTTTAGAGAAGGATGGGAGGACACACAGAATGCTTCCAATAAAGGATAAGGAAGTGAAGCCGGAAGTAAGCAACACAATACTTCTCATGAGTGGGAAGGAACTTCTCACAGAGATGGAGAAGAAGGAAGATCCACAATTCTTTGTGGTCAGGAAACCGAGGATTGTTCTAACTAGCACAAGAGTGGATGATTTACCAGATGAGATTCAGGGACTACTGGAAGAGTTCACTGACATCATAGTGGACGAAATACCTTGTTCCTTGCCACCGATGAGGAGTGTGAGTCATCACATTGATCTCATACTAGGAGCCAGTTTTCCAAACAAAGCAGCGTACAGATTGACGCCGCAAGAAAATGAGGAGGTTAAGAAGCAGGTCCAGGAGTTATTGGACAAAGGATTGGTCAGAGAAAGCTTGAGTCCATGTGTCGTTCCAACAGTGCTTAGTCCAAAGAAGGATGGAGGTTGGAGAATGTGCACCGATTCAAGCGCGATCAACAAAATTACCATCAGGTATAGGTTTCCACTCCGAGAATGGATGATCTGATGGATTGCCTAAGTGGGGCAAATTTCATTTCGAAGATTGATCTGAAGAGCGGATATCATCAGATTCGCATGAGGGAAGGCGATGAATGGAAAACAGCATTCAAAACAACTGAAGGTTTGTACGAATGGCTAGTCATGTCGCTTGGTTTGACAAATGCACCAAGCACATTTATGAGATTGATGAATGAAGTCCTGAGAGAGTTCATCGAGAAATTTGTCGTCATATATCTGGATGATATGTTGATCTTCAGTAAAACAAGGGTTGAACATTTGAAACATTTGGCCATTGTGATGAGGAAACTACAGCAGGAGAAGTTGTTGATCAATATGAAGAAGTCCTCATTCATGAAGACAGAGGTCATTTATTTGGGTTTTGTTATTTCAGCGAATGAGCTAAAAATGGATCCAAGCAATGTGGAAGTGATCAAGAATTGGCCATCACCGATAAATTCTTTCGAGGTGAGGAGTTTCCATGGTTTAGCTAGTTTCTACCGAAAGTTCATCAGGAATTTCAGTGGAATTAGTGCAGCAATGATGGATACTGTCAAGAAACGACATAAATCTTTTCATTGGACAGCAGAGGCTGAGAAGAGCTTCAATCTGTTGAAGCGGAATATAACGGAACAACCAGTGTTGGTATTGCTAGATTTTCAGAAGACATTTCAGGTGAAGTGTGATGCAAGCGGATATGCCATAGGAGCGGTCTTGAGTCAGGAAGACAGACCAGTTGCATATTTCAGTGAGAAGCTGGATGAAGCAAAGCTGAAATACTCCACGTATGATAAGGAGTTTTATGCTATGATACAAGCATTGAAGAAGTGGAGGCATTACTTGATCCCAAAAGAATTTGTATTGTACAGCGATAATCATGCATTATAGTTTGTGAGTCAACAGGAGAAGTTGAATCAGAAACATGCAAAATGGGTAGAGTATATGCAGAATTTTACATTTGTAATTAAACACATTTCAGGTACTGCTAACAAAGTGGTTGATGCTTTGAGCAGGAAGTGTTTGTTGCTGCAGGAGTTCCGAGTCAAAACATTGGGTTTTGAAAATCTGAAGGACATTGATGCAGGTGATGTAGATTTCAGAGCAGCGTATGAGGTAGCTGAGAATCCAGTTCTCAAAGATCAGAGTCCTTGGATAGATTATATGATCCAGGAGGGATTGTTGTTTAGAGGCAATCAATTGTGTATTCTGAATTGCTCCATGAGGGAGAACTTGTTAAAGGAGAAGCACAGTGGTGGATTGGCAGGACACTTTGGCCATGAAAAAACATTCGCCAAGCTGAGTGAATCATATTTTTGGCCAGGCATGCGAGCAGAGGTCAAGCAATTTGTTGACAGATGCAGGATTTGCCAGCATTCAAAAGGGAGAAAGCAAAATGCGGGATTCTATCAGCCATTGCCCATACCAGAGAGGCCATGGGAGGCGATAAGCATGGATTTTGTATTGGGTTTGTTGAGGACGCAGAGAGGGGTTGATTCCATCTTTGTGGTGGTGGACAGGTTTTCGAAGATGGTACATTTTATCCCATGCCAGAAGACCAGCGATGCGACGCACATCGTGAATTTTCTTTTCAAGGAGGTCATTCGACTTCATGGAATGCCCAGAAGCATAGTATCAGACAGAGATACGAAGTTCATTGGACATTTCTAAAGGACACTTTGGAAGAAGATGGGAACTAATTTGATGTTTAGTTCATCATATCATCCTCAGACGGATGGGCAAACAGAAGTTGTAAATAGAAGTCTGGGGGATTTATTAAGAAGCCTAGTGACAGAGCACCACAGCAGTTGGGACAATGTGTTGCCACAGGCAGAATTCACATACAACGATTCAATGAATCGGAGTACAGGGAAAAGTCCATTTCAGATTGTGTATGGGACACAATCGAGGGGAGTTTCTGAACTCAGGGAGTCAGAACAGATTGCGACTAGCAATGCTAGTGCTGAAGAGTTCGCTGAGGCGATGAAAGAACTTCACAGCAGGGTGAAGCAGTGATTGATAGACTCAAATCAAGAGTACAAGCGCAGAGAAGATCAGCATCGGAGACAACTTCAGTTTGAAGTTGGCAATCTTGTTCTGGCACACCTGAGGAAGGAAAGGTTCCCAAGTGGAACATATAACAAGCTCAAAATGAAGAAAATTGGGCCTTGCAGAGTCCTGAAGAAATTCGGGGAAAATGCTTATGAGATTGAGCTGCCGAATGGCATCGGAATATCACCGATATTTAATTTTTCAGACTTATACCCATACAGGGCTGGAGAAGCAGAGGCTGGAGCTGAGGAACCAGTGATCTATTGGATGAAACAGATGCCAGTAGCAGAGAAGCCACAGATGGAGTGCATACTGGACAAGAGAGTGTGTAAGAGGACCAGGCGAAGGGAATACTTCGAGTATCTGGTCAAATGGAAGAACCACCTAGTGGAAGATGCCAGCTGGGAGAGTGAAGCAGAGATCCAAAAGCATGGAAAGATTGTGTAGGAGCTCATGGACAGGAGCCCATGAAAGTTTTCAAGCCGAGGAGTATGATGCAGGAGCATCGCCAACTCATCAAGGAGCATCACCCAAGACAAGCGAACCAGCATAGAAGACAATGGACAGCTGGACAAGTCCAGCCGAAATTTTTTTGAATTTTCATAAGATGATGCACCATTTATGGGAGAGCACTTTTGTATGATGTATCAGACCTCGAGCCATACGCTCTTTCCTGAAGTAGATAGGAGGCATTTAATCTAGTTAATGCAGGTAGGTAAGATTTTTTTCTAGATTAGACAGTTTTAGATAGAAGGAGGGAAAATGGATATAGACACCCTCATTGTATTATTGTATTATTATCAATCAAGCATTCAGAAGGAGAGAGCAGGCAGAGAATTGTATGAAGAACACCCATGTACAATTATTGAATTAATAGAAGGAAGCTTTGATTCAAGCACATGGTTTGTGTTGTTTCTTTGTGTACATTGTTGTTATGCTCATGAATGTTTGGTTTCTGGTTATGCATTTGCTTTGTGTATGCTATGCATATGATTTCATGTTTCAAAACTGAAGTCTGAAAGAGGGAGAGAATAAGTTTCAATTGTTTCTCTATCTGAGCCAGGAGATTCCTGCAAGGTGTGCAGTCAAATTCATCCGCAAGGAGTGTGTTGATGAAGGCTCAGTAGTTTAACTTTTGTTCTCATTCACCCAGAAATTGATTTGGGTTATTGAAGCCGTGCAAGGCATGCGCAGGCTAAAAAGGAAGAAGTCCCAGAGTTGTGATTTTGAGAAAAATATTCAAAGACTGTTGCTGCAGGAAGTGCGCAGAGTCGAAAGGATTCAACACTTGAGAACTTGTTGAACGTTGAGCACAAGGAGTGCGCGCAAGGTCCCTCTGAAGGAGTCTGAGTGAAAAATCTCAGGAAGCGTAGCACTTTCGTGGTATCATTGAAAGAGAGCACAGGAGGTTTGATCGAGAAGGGTCAAGTAGGATTTGTAGGCGCAGGCTTGGAGAGTAAGTCTAGGAAGAGACACTTAGCCATTTCCAAGAAATCTTCAAGAAGGAGAATCAACGGTCAGGATTCACAGAAGGAACCAGCGAAGTCCTGTCAGTCGTCAAGTCTCAGGAGAGTTGCGTTGGGTTTAAGCCTGAACGAGTAGAGGAGGAGTCAAGGCTCATCGGGACTTGGCTCATCGGAGAATCAGAGTTTCCGGAGCAAAGAGTCACGTGCATGAAATCGCGATTTGCGATTTCCCGAGAAGATCAGAGTCGTTGGTCATAGTAAGGATGCATGGCAAGAGATCTCGAGTAGGACGGAGTTCAGCATTTTGGTATTTCTGGGGATAAGAATCTTGTGTATGTTGAAATCACGATCCGCGATTTACCGACAGGGTTAAAGGTCCTAGTGGAAGACAGGTGTCAGAGGGTTGAGTCTCATTGTGAGTCGACGACAACTGGCATCGCATATCGGAATTTGGGACTTGGAAGGGTCCATGAATTTGTGCAACGGGAATCGCAATATCCCGACAAGTGATTTCCCGATTTGCCTCTGGAGTGTGAGCCACAGAGGAACAAGTAAGTAGACAGGAGGCGCAGTATCGGAGAATCGGCCCATCGGGGTTCGGAGGTTGGAAATTCAGATCGTTGACATCACGAGTAGCGATATCCCGATAGGGAGAGTTCCGAAGAAAGGGGAGAAAGTCAACAATTTGACCCACATCGGGATTCGGGGAATCGTGAGGCATAAGGCGTGTGATTACAGAATTTGCGATATCACGAATACCGATTTCCCGACCGTTGAGGGAGATCTTTGGAGAGTTGTTGTGGGTAAGGAAAATTCCTGGTAGGGAATTAGAAGGACCTTTGAAGTTCTTCAACCCGAATTAAAGGAAGATCCTGAGGGGGCGATCGTGCTCCGAGGAGTGTGGTTGCATCAGATCTGGAATTTTATGATGTTATAACATTTATACTTGATTATGATGTGTTATGATAGATGACATGATGTTTTACTGGTTGACGTAGATAGGTTCTTTTGACTCAGTTTTATTGATTATGCAAGGTTTTTGGGACCTTGAGGATGTAGAGGCATCGGTGGAACCCCCTTGGACTCTGGATTGAGTCAGGGAGTGTGCTATTGGGTTGACTTATTTACTGTGATATTTCATTGATTTGATGATATGATGTTGACATGTTCTGACATGATTTTTGGATGATGCAGGCTGACGATAGCTTGTCGACCAGACTCACATATGGAGTAAAGGGGCCACACAAGATTTCCAGAGAGGTTGAGGGAGAGGTGTGGACAGCAGCCCTGCCACAGCCTACTAGCACTCCTGTCGTGGCTCGAACTGTAGGTTAACGATTACCTAGTTCGAGAGGATCCATGATGTTGTGAGGGCAGACTGTGACAGTCTCTCACGATGATTCTAAGGGGCACGCAATAAGGCAGGGGCCTTATTCCTTAGAGCCATTAGTCTCCCACAAGTTCACCTGGCAGAGTGTTGACTCCAGGGGTTATAGATGTCTACCAATCAGTCAAGTTGGCGAGTGGCACCCTTGGAGCACATGGTGCATCCTGAAGGGCACGTTGCGCGAAAGAAACATAAGTTTGGTGAGTGGCACCCTTGGAGCACGTGGTGCATACTGAAGGGCACGTCGCACAAAAGAAACACAAGAAGCGAGTGGCACCCTTGGAGCACGTGGTGCATCCTGAAGGGCACGTCGCGCAAAGGAAACGAACAAGGCGAGTGGCACCCTTGGAGCACATGGTGCATCCTGAAGGGCACGTCGCATTGATTTTGATGAAGGAAAAAAACCTAAATAGCCCTAAGACAATAACGCCTTAAGAAATCCTTAAACAACTTCCCTAACCCAGTGTCACCCAATTCAGAATCTAAGTCCTAAGTCTAAAACTTTTCTAGGGTAAAAATTTAGCCTAACCTTAAGAAAAAGACCCTAGAATAAAAATAACAATTTAAACAAATTCCCACTTAAGTAATAGTTGGGTCTTCATAAAATTCTTGGGGTAATGACGAGGGTAAGAATTAAATTAAAACTAATGGTTTTAAAATTTTACAAAGAAGAAATTATTTCTTAACTTGTGGAAGTACAAAGATATTAAATTAATAATAAAGGGGAAAGATTTAATAATGCAACTGCCATTTTGGGCTTTAATAAAAAGGGGAAAGAAGGGAATAATAAGAATTAGGAAACTAAGTAATGGAGGAAACTTATTAAAAGAAACATGGGAACTTATGGTAAAAAGCAAGGTCAACATAGTAAGGAATCTGCAATTAAGAACCTGCTAATCTGAGCCAATTTAGTAACATCTTTTATTTAGGAAAGTATTTAAAACATGTAAGGGGATCTAGGAATACCTAGGAGTAAATTTAGGAGCGACTCTAGGTGGGTGAGGGATTTGAGACAATTAATAAATTTAAAGAAAATATTTTTGGAGAAAAGAGGGGGATGGACGACACTTGTGCGATGGAGAATGTTCAGAATATTTTATGGAAACTTAATTAAAAATGTGATTTAGGAAAGTTGGTGAGTCTCAAAAACTCTATAAAAGAAAAGGAAGATGAGGAGGAAAGGGATCAGTTATGAGCGTAACATTACACTGCCGGATTTGTGACTTGACTGATTGCTTGTGGGGAGTTGGGATTTTCCAGCTCGGATTGGAGTGGTAGCTCAGCCTTGCGAGGTGAGCTGGGAAGCTAGACTTACCACCTAGATTTGCATGGCCCCTTTGCGGCTCGGGGAGCTAAGGGGGAAGCAGAGTACCCCTAGCGATTGGCTGGGAGGTACCACTGTAGTCTCTACGGTTGGAGAGCAGGAGCAGGATGGAGCGCGCGGACAACGCTTGGAGTAGGAAAAAGGCAACGGTACACCCTTTAATTTTGCAGAGTAGATTGCTTGAGATTTAATCTTGGTTGGCTTGTTGATTTAAAAAAAAATGAATTGGTTAAACGTGTTAAGGTTCCGTCTAAATTTGATTGAAATTGTTCATGGCTAAAGGTTGGGTGTTTGCATTTAGAATGGAAGCATTTTCTTTTTCTGGAATATTTAGTTTTCTTTATTACTAATGAAACCTCGGTTGTCATTCAATAACCCTCCCTGGCCCATGTCGCTGTGTTCAACTTACTTTTCACTCTTATTTTATTTTTATTTTACATTGGCCGTCTCTCATGTATAAAGGGATAACTTAGTTTTGTACTGATGGTTCTGGCAGTTTGAGTTTGCGTTGTTACCCTTCCTGGCAAATCAAAATATGAGTATTACTCCTGGAATTTTTTTTTGTTGAAATTTTGGATCTGAGATTTGTTCCGGCAATAGATAACACAGTTGTTTATTTCAAAAAAAAAAGGAGAATGAAATTCTCACTGCGCGCTGCTATACATCCCTGCATTTTCGTTTTTTTTTATCCCTGAGTTTTTTTGTTATTGTCTTCGTTGTGTGTATGGAGTTTATAGGTTAATGGCTGTGTGTATGGCGTTCAATTTCACAGTGGGAATTTTAACCTTGCAGCCATGGCATTTTTACATTGCCGGGGCGTTTTTACTTTCTGTTGGTATATTTACATTTTGTGGGCATTATATCTTACTATGGGCATTGTATTGTTGTCGGCGTTTTTTTAATGTGGGCATTTATATGTGACTGTGGGCGTTCTAATCTCTGTCGGGGTGAATTGTTTCTACTGGGTGAATTCATCTCTGTGGGCATTTTTTTTATTTTTCTGTGGGCGAATTCATTTGACTGTGGGCGTTTTCCTTATTTACGGTGGGCATTTCGTTTTTGTGGGCATGTCGTTTATAAACTACTGTCTTTTCGTTTTATAAATTCAGTCATTTCGTTTTGTAAATTACCGAAATTCGTATGGGCATTTATGGAGTTCGTTTTGCTTTTCTGGAGATCGCTTGGGCATCCATTGAATCCGTTTTCTTTTCTGGAATCCGTATTGGCATTTATGGAGATCGTTTTGCCTTTCTGGAGATCGCTTTGGCACCTAGTGAATTCGTTTTGACATTCTGGAATTCGATTTGTGGGGATGAATTCGTTTTACATTGTGCTGTAATTTCGTTGGCTGTATTGGCATTCCATCCTAGTAAAATCGTTCTGGCAGCAAATGGTGAACTTTAGTTGTAAGATCTACTGGAAATATTATTATTTATTACTCCTTCCAACATGTTATAATGCTAATTTAACTTTATTTGACAGCCTGTTATAATGCTCTTTCAACTTTTATTGTCAATAATTTAACTTTATTGACAGCCTTCCGTAAAGGGTGTAGTTGTTCATCTTATTAAGGTTGTACTTGATTGTGATCAGTTATTTGCGTGGTCTACTTGTGTCGGGTGGGATGTAGACACCTCCATGTAGCCTAGTATATAAGTCTGTGTGTGTGATTATTTTTGTGTAAAGAATCCCGTGCCGTATCAAGAGTCTCGGGCCCTTTAAAGGCAGGGTTTCCACTCTTGCGACACACCTGATGGAGATTACTAGTTTCTGCCTGAGCAGTCGGCCAGGAACCTATCTGAACTTCTCTCTCTTCGGAGCAGAGAACTAAGATTAAATGCCCTGCTTTCCTGTGCAGAAATAGTAAAATCTACTACTATGGATTCTTCCTTCTGTGTTCGTACTGTGCATAACCCAATATGTCGTTAAATTTTTGTGTTTTGCGCCTTATGGCTATGGTCGTTAATGCTTGTAGTTACTTGTTGTGCGCCTTATATCTATGATCGTTAATGCTTGCAGTTACTTGTTGAGCGCCTTGTGTCTTCTTATTGTGATCATCGTGGTTGTGTCTTGTTAGTCGTCAGGTGGCAACATAGAGTCAAGTGTGTATGTTTCCTTTCTACACGCGCGCACACACTTTTAAAACAAAACAAAAAATCGCACCTGTTCTCAGAGTTGTTGTCGTAACGAGGAGGGTCGTTACAGAATATTCCATGTTATTTTTCTTTGCATATCATCTGGATTTGACAATGAGGCTACCAAAGCCAATGAATCTACCTTCTTATTATTTTCCCTTGTAATGAAAGAAATTTTGAAAGAGATGAAAGATTCCATCAATTTGTTAACTCTTTTGAAATATAACTTGAGCCTTTCCTTCTTAATTTTATAGCTCTGGGTGACTTTATTAATTACCAACTCAGAATCACCAGTCACAATTAGATGTTCTATCTTCATTTCTTGTGCAAGAATCATCCCCTGAATCAAATATTCATATTTTCCCTCATTATTAGTACATGGAAACTCGAGTCTGATAGCATGTGGATGAATAATCTTACCTAGACTTACAAGGACAACTCCAACTCCACTACCGGAGTTTGAACAAGCTCCATCAAATGACATCCTCCAATAACCTTCAAATGGATGCTCTTGATCCTACATGTCTTGAACTTTCTCCAGGCTTTCAACGTGTTCCATATCTAGGATAGCATAATTGCCAATCCCGGTGTCTATGTAATCTTCCATTAAATCATTTTCTTTCTTTTTTAAAGAGAAGGGTTTTTTGGGTTGAAGGGGCACCTTAATCATTGCTCCCTCTTTTCCAGGCAACATCATGCAACTTCCATCATTCATTATATATCCCCCAATCATGGATGACCAATCTCTTCTCAACACAACTCCATATGTGGGAGGAAGGTCTACCACAATGATATTGAAAATTGTGATAATATGGGGAGTCGTCGTGATCCAAGCATAAAATTCCTTGATCTCTCCATTGGCTGGAAATTGTCTAGAATCAATTTCATATATACTTTCACCAATATCGTAATATTTAGTACAACTCACGCCCAATGCCTCCATGACTTCCAGTGGCATAATATTGTTGGTCGCTGTCATATCAACTAAACAATTATGAAGTGGAACATCATGATTTTCAATTGAAATATTAAAGTGAGAAATTTTACCTCTCAACTTGGCGGTTTGTTTTTTTTAAATTTGTTTTGGACTTGCAACAACAACTTCTGCTTTTTCGGATGGATCATTCAACAATCTCAAAATGTTTTCCTTTTGTTGGGGAATATTCACCACTTCAGTAAAAGGAAGAGTTATCCTTAATTACTTGAGTCTTCTACAACATTGTATGTCATCTAAGTGAAATTTGACATCAGATGTTGCTCCTTACTTCCGACGTTATCCATCACTTTCTCATTCTCCCTTTTCTCATTTGTTTTTTCTTTATCTTTTTAGTTTTCCTTTTCAGAATCATTTTTATTCTTGGGCCTATTTACAAATCCTCTTGTCTGGGTGACATTTTCTTACGAGTTGGGTTCATTGTCGCCTTATTCAAATATATACATGGATGTCTTGCATCCTTCCATCTGCACAGTTTATGAACTTTCATCAGGTGAGTAATAGTTCTCTTTCTCAACCATTTGCTTGTCATATGCATCATCCAGAATAGTTGCATTGGGAGTAGGTTGTCTGGGAAACCTTGGTATTTGTAGATTATCCATTTTTTCAAACCTCACTCTATTTTCTTAGGGAGGGTTCCTTATTTTCTCTTGGACCGACATTCTTGGATTTTCCACATAATTATCCCCCCTTATTAGTCTAGTTATTTCGTTCTTCATTTGCTTGATAGTTTTATTCATGTGTGCAACTTCAATTATTTTCTTGGTTTCTTGTGCCGCAACAAAGTCTACCTTCACATATGGTATGGTTCCCTTGAAAAATCCCCCTCCAATTTTTTTATTCTGGTTCGGTCATGGCTTGAATTATTCATTCTTTCTTCAATTAGAGGCTCCTTGTTTATCAATACTTAATCCTCCAAACTGCCTTTGTACTTTTCCCAATATAATGTCAGGTTCGACACCCATTTCGATCTTAATGTCTTCCATCTCAGTGGCTTTAGTCATTTCTTCCTCTAAGGTATCCATCTGGGATGTTCTGATAGCGTATTTAACACTCGGGGGCATTGGATTAAAATCTTGTATTCTTTCATTTTTCCTCAAACCAATTTGGGTGAAATCAATGAGAAGGGTATGATAAGAAATTGGAGGGGTGAACATAGTTAGGAACATGGCCTCGAGGTAATTAAACGAGTGAATTGATCTACTGGGTAATGTTGTATACCATTCATATGCTCTTCCTGATAAGGTTTGCAAGAATAACATTACCATGAAATCATCATACTCAACATGATGAAAATCGCAAACATCAAGAAATAAGTGAATATGCCTATTTGCATTGATTGTCTCGTCTCCAGAAAATTCACTTCTCGTAATGGGTCCCTTGTATTTGTCCAGCTTCAATCCTGACTGTGTCCTTGTGCTTCTCTAGATCGCCTTTGGTTTCTTTGGTCTTGTCATTAGTCTCTCCTTTGTCTGCAAAGGATTTCTCTTTCTTCTTCACAGACTAAAACATGCTAGGACCTTTCCAAATATTCTCAAGTTTTGGACATTGTTATTACCAGATTATATAGCTGATGTAATATGCTTCATTAATTATCCAATATAATTTCCAGGTGGGGATGATCATCCTAGGGAAAATTCATATATTTTTTCAAAAAGAGCTAAACCAGATTCCAAATTTCAATTCATTACCCAATATGGTCGCCAAAAATGTTGACGCTTGAATCCGTTAGGACTGAAATGGAAACCTCACGAGGATGTAAATCCCCCTGCATTTTTATAGAGGTGGTACTCCTCTTCAATATTTTCTTAGCACTTTATATTTTCAGAATATGGAAGTTTGCAGAAGTTTGTCGTGGTAATCAAAGAAATATAAAGATTGCAATAAAAATAAAAGTAAAATGTTTTGTTTTCTATTTAGAGAAATTTACGGAGAAATGACAGGGAACCACACACTTCACACATTTAAAATAGATAAGAAAAATTTCCTCACATCCATCATAGTTAAAATAGAGATTTATGATCACATAAAATAAAAAAGAAGATGATATGAATGCATAAGAGAACTCTAACAGAGTGGACACATGGGCAGCTCAAATAAATATAATGATAGATCAATCTCAAATACTTTATACTCAAATAAGTGGAGTATAAAAGAACAACAAGACATGGAAAGAAGAAAAGAGAAGTTATCAGACTTCGGTTAAACCTTTCTAGTCAAATAAGCAGAGTAATTGGATGAAGGAACTGATAAAGAAAGAAATATTTGATCATCATAAACTTACTATGATGGTCTCTCGTGTATTTACTTACTTACTGATTTCCTTTAATTGTCTTCATTAATGTTTACAAGAACCATCTCAATTTTTTCTTGCCCCTCGTTGGTCAATTTGTCGATTTCTTTCTTGAACCATTCTTCAATATAATTTTTCATTGGTGCCACGTTGATCTCATGCGAGCTTTTGATGTTGAACAAATCACCCTCCAAGTGTTGTAAATCAATTGAAATACCATGTAATGCTTCTTCAATATCTTGGTTATTCATAGAGTAGTCCAATAGCCAATTTTATATGTCATCTTCATTATCTTCAAGTATACCATAAAACATTTCAGTTGATAACCCTTTAAAAATCTTAACTTGTTCGTCAAATTGTTGCTTTGTTAGGAACATCGAGTTGAGGATTAATTTGGGGTCTTGTACTATGTTAGTTCTTCTAGATAGGTCTATCTTCGTGAGCCTTTTGAATATTTCTTCCCTATTTTATATATCTTGGTTGCATGCTTGAACGATATTATGCAAATTTTTAATATTTTCCTTCCAGCACGCATTCAACTGCTTTATCCGACTCGGGGAGGGAAGATCCTCGTCTGTTCTCCTTAGTTACATCATGTTGGAGACCTTGTTTCCAAAGGGTAGTAATCAAGGTAAAAGCCTTGTTCATTTTTCAAGTCAACTTGCAAATATTCGTGGAAGGCATGTGCCCTTGAACCAAAATAAACAATGTTTTTCAAAACTTCCCATGCATTTGTGATCAATGTCATTCTTTTCTTAATATTTATTTCCACATAGCTTCTAAATGATGTAATTAGGGTTGAAGAGCCTTTCAATTTAACAATGGGTTTTTTGGTTCTGACTATTGATAAAGGACTGGACAGAAGAAGAAGAGCCATTAAAGTGTCTTCCAGTTCCTTGATCCTTTCTTTCAACTTTTTATTTTCTTCTTCTAAACCACCAATGGAGTCATCCAGAGCATCTTCGGTTGCTCTGTGAATTCTAGAAATTTGGGAAGGCTGCAAATCCTTTATTTTAAACTCTAAATGATATTTTCCTTTCTTATTTTCATATCACCTTTTTCAATAATCAACTCCTTAGACTCCTTGTCGAAGATCGTGCTTTGGAAAGAGAACGACTCTTCTTCATTGAAAGTCTCATTATCAATGATCTCTAATGATGAATTTTGATGGGTTGTGTTTCCTGGTTGATCAATTGTGGGAAACAATTTCTTGATATCCACCTTGAGCTCCATATCTTCAAGAGAGAAATTGTTGATGTAATTTTCTATGCGATGGTGGTCTTCCTCTAGCACAATGTTCTTTCTCTTTTTTCTCACAGGGAGTTTGTGTGAGCTCTCAATTTATCCTGGAGGGGGATTATTTTCTCCTATGTCGCTTGAACTATTTTTGGTAACTTTCCTAGTTGGGTGGTCCGTTGGATCATCGCTTCGAGATGTGGTATTTTTAGGGGTAACAACTGGAGACTAGGCGCTCTTCTCGTTGGGACCCTTTCCTTTCTGCTTGTAAAACTCATTAGTACTAAGTATTGTTTCCAAGTCACCAACATTGTGAATAGTAGCACCTAAGTTGTTATCTTCTTCTTCACTCAAAATGGTATGAATAAATGAATTTTTGAATCCTACAAACAGCATATGTTCCACGAAAATCCTGTTAGGGTCAAACCCCTTTATATTTTCAACATATTTTGGATTCACATTGTGGAAGTGGTTCGCAAAATCCTCAATCTTGTTTATATTCTTGAATATAAAGTCTCCAATTTTTCAAGGCAAGGGTATGAATTGATTTTTCTGTTTCTCATGGAAAAAAGTGTAGCCATAAATTATACTACCTTTCCACTTCCGTAATAAAAAATTTATGCGATACATGGTATGGAAGAGAAGAGGGATTATGCTTGGAACAAAAGATCCTGATAACACTGTGATTTTCCATCTTCTCTAATATCCCCATTTTCTCTAAGAATTTATTTGCATGGTCTGATATCCTAGGGGTATTTTTACCAAACAACAATCCCTTAAAGACTGAAATGAAATCATTGTAAACCTCCTAAAAATGCAAAGAATTATTGTGTCTCCACAATGCTTGATACCATAATGTGACTGGATCAACTATACAGTTCACTCTCTTATAGATAGTTGATTTTGGAAACTGACAACAATATGCTATTGCAAATACCAAATAAGAATCCATAAATAATTTATTGTCTCTTTTGTTGTGTTTCAATGGAAATCAACTTTCCCCAATCAGAAATAGCTTGCTCTTTAACTATAAAATATAAAATATAAAGAATCATGTGGAAATGGTGGTGGTGGTTCATTGGCCTGTCATCCTGGTAAACAAGCAAGATATTTCCCAAAATGGGTTTTTGAACGAGTCGACATGAATCCTAGTTATGTCCTCTAGGAAAGCCACGAGATTCTCCAAATACTCAGGCAAGAGGTTCAGGCCATTGTCATGTTTTTTTAGAAAATATTTAAAATCCTCTCCCTTAAAGGTAAGTATTGGCTCAAGGAGCTTCAACATTTTACAAAATAATTGTGGTGAAAGAGAGATGGGGGAACAATCCTGGAGTTGTATGATTTGTTGACTAGGTACGTATTTTTCAATGAACTGTGTAACCATTTCTTTGCAGTCAAATACCTTAGGGACACACCTTGCACAAGAAATTATGGAAGTCCAAATAATATTTTTCTGTGCAGGAGGCAATGAGTAATAGGAGTACGCTCTAGACCGTTGAAACTTATGGTCTTCTTGACCAAAGATATTCAAAGTATCACCACAAAACTATTGTTTGGTTGTTGCTGCCATAAGTTGAAAAGAGTTTTCTTTCTACTGGATAATAACTTGTAATGAAACCTTTAAGAGAGATAACAATAATAAAACCCTTGGAAAATCGTGCTTTAATGCAATTTAATGAAAAATATCATCAAGCCCTTTGCTTAATAATGATGATATTTATAGAGCCTGCATGATTAGTTATTATCATTAAACCATACTAAATTCATATTGGGAAAAGAACAAAGATGGCGGGGATGGACAAGAGAAATTTGAATTTGGATTTTTTTTGTGAACCCGCCAACCCGAGAACCAGTGAATCCGCAGTTGTGAATGATCGAGAATAAGATAATTATTGCATAGCGGTCAGTCAGAATTGGACATAGGAGTAATGAAATTCTTAGGGGATCAACATCTACAACAAGTCATATGGTCGTAATGTAGATCATGGTTCTTTAGGTGTAAAATGGAGATTACAGAACTTGGAAGATAGAAACTTAAACCGCGAAACCACGATTGCAAGAATGGTTAAGTATATTATAGCAAAGAGGTTAGTCATAATCATGATGTAGGAACATAGATGGAGGTGAATACCCATGATTCCGCCAACCCGTGAACACATCATTTTTTAAAAATGACTAAGTATAGTAACTAGAAATGGAAAAGAGAAGGGAGAAAAGAAACGGGGAATGGGGTAGGTGTTGAGTCTCCATTTTGACACTTATATTAGTATATATTATCCTCTATCTGAGTCTATTTTACCTATGATATGTGTATATAATTGACCATTTCCTCCACAAACCTACTTTGTGACCTTGTCCATGTGCATAGAGAGGTAACCTATGTTAAAGCATCGTTTGTTTGATTTTTTAATTAAATTGGATTAAATGGTTGATTATTTATGCTCCTAATTATTTTGACTCTTAATCAATAAGCTCCATCTGGTACTACCATTGATCTGGTACTACAACAATCGCTTGATCCTATACTCCGTTGGATCTGGTACTCCAGTGATCTAGTACTCCATTGGATCTGGTATTGTGCCTCATCTGGTACCAGACTCACTCCTATTCCGATACTCTGCATTGATCCGGTACTACCAGCTCAGCGCTTCATCCTGTACTACTAGCTCAGCACCTCATCTAGTACTACCATCTCAAAGCCTCATCTGGTACTACGATCTCAATGCCTCATCCGATACCACTAGCTCAGCGGCTCATTTGGTACCAGCCTCGCACCTATTATGGTACTACCATTGCGTTTTTCTGGTACCCAAAGTTATGATTGTGCTAGTCCGGTACTAAACCCCTGTCTACAGGATTTACATGTTGAATGAGTATGCTGGTGGTAATTCCAAGAAGTTAGTTGGATGGAAGTATCCTGAGGTAGTTTTGGAGATCACAATAGACCTCGTCACTCATGCACTTTGTTTCATGAGGATGAAGTTTATCCCTTGAGATACGATATGAATTACCAATTGTAACATTTTGAAAATATTTGATAATTATCTTCCGTTCTTCGTTATAACGACTCACCTTCTTTAAAAGTGATTTTGTGTAAATGATAAGAAGTAAGTAGCAAGTAGAGGATGATACATATTGTTATGCTAAATGAAATGTTGAACTACTGATTCAATCGATCAATTGAAGGAATACAAATGATATTTTGTGCAATTCATGGGAATGAGTAAAGTGTTGCAGTCTGTGATTTCTTTAGAGTTACCTTGTTGGTTCGGCAAGGGCCCACCGCCCCAACCAAGGTAAAACTCCATGTACATGTCTTTGTGTGTTGTAAGTCAATTGTGTGAGTGTGAACACTTAATAGTTGTGTGTTCTAAATGATTTTAAATGCATAAAATGTTCTAAATTCAGTACAGATTTATTTGATTTTGCATCAGTGTGAGTAAATGGTTGTACATTGAGTAGAGTAGATAATTCAATTTCCATTTCCGCAGATTGATATTTAATTGATAAAGAGTTTGATAGATGTGTGGGATTGTTAAGTAAGTAAATGTTATTTTTTTGAATTTATGATTGTGTTGTTCTTAGTAGGCACATGAACCATAAGACTTCATCTCTCACCTTCATGCTCCATATAATGAAGTCTCCCAATCATATTGACGGTTTCTTGTATTAAAGAAGGTTTGATTGGAATTGATAGAGTTATGATTGATTTCTTTCTAGGAGTGAACAAAGTGGATTGTTAATTGCTATTTCAATTGCTACAAGGAACAAGATCTAAGTTTATCTCTTCATTTCATGAGCCTGTAATGAACAGACTTGTCATCTGAGAAGAAAATTTTCAATTGAGTGCTTGTTTGAGAGTTTTGTCATAAGTTTTATCTTCTAAGTTTGAAGTTGTTTGAAGCATTCTGATATTCTAAAATAGAGTGTTATATTATTAATTATTTCCTGATTGAGCTAGATATAAAAAACATAGATAGGTTACCTATTTTCGGCACATATAGTGTAACAAATCTTTTGATTATGAATCCTGGATTGACATATAAATGAGTGCAATATACTAAGCATATATATACACCAATATTTTGGCGTCGTTGTCGGGGAGTTGTAAATGGTAATAGGTATAATTTTGAGTTTGAATGGTTTGATGAGTTTGGATTGGATTTAAGGACAATTTGAGGGCGGAGAGAAGACGGTAAGACAAGAGGTAAGAAACTGCACATCGAATTTGGTGGGGTTGCTCCAAAGTTAGGTTGTCCTCTTACCTTTGGTAATTAAAAGTTTGTGTTTCCTTAGTATTATAATTTCTTCTTTTTGTATGAGTTGGTATAGGGATAATAAAGGTAGATTTATTGCTTCCAAAATTTCAGAAAAATTATAAAAACAAACAAGAAGAATCACCCCCCCCCCCCCCCCAACACACTAATTCAAATAAAATTCATGTAGGAACAATTCTCAAAGGAGGAAGTTCAAAGGAAGAAATTGAAAAAATAGCTAAAGGCACCAAACTTGAATCCACTGTTCAGATTGAAAAAATAATACAATAAGAAAGAGGGGAAGCACTAATGACCCCGTCAGAAGGAGGAGATGGAAAAGAGACCGAGGTAGTGATAGAAGAAGTTGCATATTCCATTGGGGAAACACACAAGTTATTGTAACAGTTAGATATACGAAACAACCCAGTGGTTGAACCATCACTTAGTGGGGAGACATCACCAGCACCCTACAAAGTGTTATTTGGAGACAGCAGATGAAAAGGGAAATGAAAACAAGGAAACAGAGACATTCAGATTCCCAATATTAGGCATCACCAGAGATGTTTCCATGAAGAATATTCCATTGTCCTCACTGCCTCACTTCCATGGTATGTCAACAGAAGATCCTGGTTCATTTTTTTTTTAATTTGATATACTGTGTAGGAGTTATAATTACATTTATAATGCACAAAAACTCAAAATATTTCCAGCCACACTAAAAGACTTGGCATTAAGGTGGTTTATGAGTCTAGGATAACACACTATCTTATCTTGGGATGGTATGAAGGATACTTTCCTCCAAAAATATCAAGATTACTGCATACCTAGGGATTCTAGGAATGACATATTTAAAATGAAACAATATGAGGAAGAAAGTTTGGAATATTACCTAGAAAGGTTCCTATACAACTACCAAAAGACAAAGCAATTTGCCTTAGACACAAACAAAGTTAGGACCATCTTCCTAAAAGGTGTGAGGGATGACTGCATTGAAGTACTAAACCTCATGAGTTCTGGAGATGTGTACCAAAATCCATTTGTAGACATTGCAGAGTATTGTAAAAGATACTCATGCAGTCAAGCCAAAACAGAAAAAAGTGTAAGGGATCCTATAAACAGAATTACTAAACCCACACCAGGAGGTGTCACTAGGAGAGAATTGGGGAATCTACTAGAAAAATTCAAAACAGACATCCTAAACACCATCATCTCCCAACTTGACACCATTAAAATTAAAATAAAATAAGAAGAAGAAAATGCTACTTTAGCAATTTTTTGTCCTTGGTGTAGGAAAAGGCATCCTGAAAAGGAATGTCCCATTAATGTTATTGAAATCTGTGGCCTCTGTACAGAATATCACCCTACCAATGACTACCCCTCTTTACCTGGACTAAAATCCATTTTCAAGGGAGGGGGAGAACCTTAAGAAACATCATATCCCCCCAAGAGGGCATGGAGACAACAAAATCCTAATATGTTTCTAGATCCTACCACATAATATTCACAACAATAATGGGTACCTCCAATTTCTTATCCTCAATGGTCACCTTAGCAACCACAAATACAACCTTGGAAACAAGGATGGAGGGGCCCTGCATATGGTTGTTACACATTATTTTGGTCACTCTGATGATGACCCTACAGGCATGTGTTCAAGCTCTCAAAACAATCTTTTACATGAGGAAAATGACTAAGTTCTTCCCCTACAAGGCATATTTTTAGAATGATGATGCAGGCTGATAGTGGTACACAATGCGGAAATCCTTGATTTTCGTAGGCTGCTCTATACCTGGATCATGGGGTTTCCGCATGCTGCTATATAGGTAGGGTGTGGCGGTGTTTGAAGCTAAGAAAAGGAAGAAGTTTCTAGAAGTTTCTAGAAGGATAATCTTCTAGAATGTGAGGTGGCATCTGTATGGTTGTGATCTTACTGGCTTCTTTGATTTAGTGGGATCATCCTCATCCTTGTAACCACTTCACCTTCTCCTATATAATGATGGGTTTCTCATGGAAAAGGTTAAGCAAGATTGAGCAAAGAATTGCTAAAAGAATAGGCTGAAGACTCTGTGAAGGATCCTATTACAGCTGAAGCTTGTGGCCTCTATTTGTCCATCAAGATTTTGTGAACCATCTTCATACAAATTCAGAGAAAGTGTATGTGTGTGTTGGAACAAAGGACCACTGAAAGGGAACTTGCGACATCAAGGCATTTGGTTGTATCTTCCACTTTTACTTAATATGATACGGTGACATGTTTCTTTCCCATAAAATCATTAGCGTTTTATTACATGACTCATTGATCAGATGTTTAGGTTTCCATTGAATCTACAATTGTTGCTTTCACTTTGGCTGGTTTGTGTCATTGTAGATATGATCTCACAAGAACACCAGAGAAAAGCAGGTACAACAGAGATATAAGGAAGTGATATCTAAAGGTATGTCATCCATTCCTTCTTTGGTAGTAAATTCAATGGTAGCAACTTAGGGAAAGCGTCATGTCCTGTCTTGTTTTGTTCTAGATCTAGGTGGATCTAGGGAGATTAGTTTATGTCCACATTCACCTATTTATCCAATAACAAAATTGGTGACTCCACTGGGGATACAACTTGATTGTGGTTTTTTGTTGTCCATTTTCTTTTACCCTATTCTTTTTACTTGAAATCGGTCTCTAAGTCTTTGGGAGATCCATTCAGACTCTATGGATTTAAAATTTCACTTAGATCCTTTACCATCTTCTCAAAATTTCTTGATTTACAGACACTTCCGCACTGTACCCTATACATAGCCTGCGGAAACCTTCAATTTTCGTGCCCTGGTTGTTTGCTTCAGTGAAAACTTTCCACACCCTATCTGTTTATGGCCTGCGAAAACTCTTGATTTCAGCACTGTGATATGTTATTAGGCTGTGGTGGCGCCTGTGAAAATTTTTGAGTTGGGTCTTGACCTCAATTAATGCCCAGTTTTTCTTTATTCAACTGGGAGGGACTTTTAATGTCAGTCCTTGACTTTTTTCTGATTGTTTAACTTGTTGATTGGTTTCAGAGATGGAACACATCTCTTTTAATCTTTTTCCAGTTTTTGTTTTTTATTTTTATCGACAAGGGTATAATCTCTGAGTTTGTATCTGAGTGATTTCTCGATTAAAAGTCTTTGATTGGATTTAAAGTTTTGAATTGATTACATGTTCTAGATTGCTTGATGATTGGGAAGTCATTTCTTCATTTACATTTGAAGAAACACTTTCTTGTCATTTTTTACTTTTATCTTCATTGAAAGTTTGATTTGGGTGCTTGTTGAGTGTATAGTTTTTCTTGTATTACTTGTCCTTTCTTTGTCATACCCCTGATCTGGTTTTAGAAAGGAAAAATTTTAAGTCACTTATTCTTTTAAGTAATCATATATAAGAAATTTTATTGCATCCAAAAGAAGAGAACATTGAGAAACTTCATTGTTTATGGTTGTTTGCATTTGTGTTCATTTAAGAAAAAAAAAGTTATTTTGTAGCTTACATCATTCCAGAAATACCTTCTCCATGTTGTAGATAGAGTTCATTGAACAGAAATTTTCATCATTCATTTCTATTTGCAAATTATTGGGTCAAGGTCTTACATAACATTGGTTTCATTCCCGTCTCCCTCTTGAGTAACAACAACCTTTAAAAAAAATTTGCAAAATCTAAAAATCAATTAGTAACTTTTATTTTCTAGGGCTCTTTTACACCAACATTAAATAGGCTAGAGCTTTGGAACAGGCTGTGAGACACACTCTCCAAAGCACAAAACACATAATAACATCTTGTGATAGGGAGTGTTTTATTCCATTTGCAACATTTTTTCCTGGGAAGCCCTTCTCACACAAGGGTCAAACCTGAGGTTGCATTGATATTGGTAGAGTTACTCACCCTGGTTTGTTGATATTAGAGTAGAGATTGTGTGTATTATGGGGGTAACTTGAAGGTATACCCACAATGATGAGTGGAAGCCTCTCAAGTTGATTTCGGGTTAGATACCCTACCTTTGAGAGTGGATTGGACTATCGACTGTTTCCCCAAACATCACTATTTTTCTTGGTATTATTAGTTGCCTATCTTCTTAGGGTCTTACACGAGGTGACTATGGAGGGGCAAGTCTTCATGGTACCTGGAATTGACGTTGTCCAGACTCACTCGGGCTCCTTGGAGGGTATACCCACGATTATGTGTGGGAGCTTGCACCAAGGTGTAATTTCATTAAGCAGGTCATCAACGTAACTTTTCCACCCACTTTGTCCTAGCCCCTTTTTGTCTTGACTTCACGACGTTGGATTTCATCACCAACTAGTGACTTTGAAATAAGAAGGTTTTGTTTGCTTGGTCTGATTCCTAGATTTTATTAACAAGTGTTGTTTGTTTTCATAGTTTCCCATAGATTTTTTGCATAAATGTTTTGGTTTAGCCAACATTGACCCTCCACGTCGTTCACGTAGAATGAAAGGACTACCTCTAGAAGATCTGGAAGTCTCCAAAACCTTGCTTCCTAAACCACCAAAGGGATCTCCTCAACAGAGTGAGGTATAAGACAACATACCATCTCAAGTGGAAAGAACTGACTATCTAGACAATTTTCAAATTGTTTTCGATTCTCTAGATGCTTTCTGAATCCCTCATGGATACAAGAGACGTATTCTCCGACTGAATTCCTCCGAAGAACTCATTGTTGACACTTCTGGAATACCAACCATACCTCTCACCGGCCCGGAAAGTGAGGATCCTTTTTGGACCACTGACATATTTTGAACCCTGGTTACTGTGTGAGACCTTTACGGCTTAGGGGCAGGTGTTAATATACCTTTCATCTCTGAACTACCTGAGACATCGGCTACCTATACGATACCTCTAGATCACTTTAATAACATGACTGGTTATCTTTTCGTAGGTTCAGACACACAGTCTGTTGGTCCTAGCTTGACCATTCCTCTTCAGATGGCCCATTCCACAATGGTCCCACATGCTACCACTATTCCCATTGGGAATACGGTGGTTACCCAAGCTCCCATCGGTACACCACTTTCATCTAGACCTGTCCCATCTCTTCCTCATGGGTACCATGCTTTAAATAATTATATCCCCATTCCTACTCAAGTTTCATCTGGAGCTTCTGGAATTTTTACTCCTCCTGGGTACAATGTTTCTTTTGGTTTCATGCCGACACCTTCATAGGTCCCCTCCGGAGGGTCTTATCCACCTTTTAGTGGAGGATTTGGCCCAAGTGGATCCAATCCAATTGCAGGCTCTACTCCATCATTCACTTATGGTTTTTAGATTCCTGTTAGAGGTAAATATAACACTGGGGGTAAAACTCAATTTGGAGGTCATAGCCAAATTGGAACACCACCCCCGCTTGGAGGAAAACCCCACTTGGAGGTTCTACCCCACCTTATGGATAAAACATTCTGGGATCATTAGCCCAGTATTGGAACCTTCTCATCCAGGTAAATCCACAATCATCTGGGGGAACCAACCTCAAGTTATCTCTTTCATGCCCCCTAGTTTGGGCCAGTCATATATCGGTTCTTCCAATCCCATTTGGGGTTCGAACGTTCAATCTAGTGTCCCTTTCCAAGGGAACATCCCTAATCAGTACAACCCTATGGGCTACATGCCTCCACATTCATGTTTGAATCTGTCAAGACCTTCACCTCACATGAAGACTTCTTACAGTCCTACTAGTATACTGACAAGACTTCCTCCCCAAAGTCACCAATATCCTCATGTGAATAGACAATTACCCTTTTTAGCCACTTTGGATATTCCTGACTTGTCTAGAATCTTGAATGACCCTATCCTGCATTCTCCCCATTGGCCCATTATACCATCCAAGATACCATATGACATTCCAAAATTTGATGGTAAACCTGGAGAAGATCCAAACAACCATCTCATGACTTTTCACCTTTGGTGTTCATCCAACTCCTTGATGGACAATTCCATTCGGTTACGACATTTCCAACAAACTCTTACAGGTTTGGCTGCAAAGTGGTATATAGAATTACCACGAGGCTTCTTCACCGACTTTAATACCCTAGCCATGGATTTCCTCACACACTACTAGTTTCCAATCCAATGTGAAACGGGAACCAAGATTTTGAGTTCCTTCAAGAAAAATAAGGCCACTCACATCTCTGATCACATTCATGAGTGGAGACAAAGATGACGTTTGATCAAACTCGATCTTCTCGATCAGTTATTGGCAGAATGGTTCACAAAATCCTTCGTGACTAAAATCTCTCGTGAAATTTCCATGGGTGGAGTTGTCACTGAAGAATAGACGATTAGTCACGCTTAGTACCTCGATCTCGTTTATTCACAAATGGGTCTCTTTACGATTTTCTCCCTGATGCACCCCATCCTTCTACCACCACTACCTCAACTACCCTTGTTGATTCTCATGCGGTTGATGGTGTGATTGGAAATTTCCATGCTCAACCTCAATCTGAACAAGCCTCTCCCACCAATCCCAAGTCTACTGCTTCTAATGCTCAAAATGATCTGACTCCTACTCCTTCCACTGAAAAAACCTCCGAGTTGAACTTCGTTCAATCTACCCCTGCCAGAAAAAATAAATCTAAAAAAGGGAAGGGTAAGAATAAGAAGGATAAAAATAAATTGCAATTTGAGAAAGCCAAAACGCAACCTGCTGATGATAAGGATAAGAAAAACCCCAATACCCTTGCCTTATTTGTGGTGATGATCACTACACGAAATATTTTCCAAGACAGGCCGAAGTTACTAAGTTCCTTCAAGGGACCGCAAAACCTCCCACACCTATCATTTTGTCCCAACCTTTCCCTTCTCAAAAATATGCCCAATTGGTCATTCACGAACAACCCTCTCCCTCCACTACTTCCTATGTACTTATGTGTACTGGTGATTCAAAAAATAATGATGTTACGCTTACCATTCGGGCCAAATATTACTCTTCCTCAAAGGAGAAAGTTGACAATATACCACCTTCATTGGTTCAACAGTCTCCCTCAACTTCACCTCCCAAAACGGTCCTCTTCATCTCGAATGACCGAGCCTCGATACAGTTCTTTGCCCTCCCCCAAAGGGTGTTGTTCGAAAGTCTGCCTTCAATCCTCATGCACATGCTGCTCAGAACTACATTATTGTAGAGGATCTAGCGCAAGCACCCTCTGCAATGTTGGCTCTCGAAGTCCTTCAAAGTTGTCCCACTCAACGGAAGGCATTGTTAAAGGATATTGGTGGAATTGACCCTACAGACACGAATTTGATAATTTTTGACCTGGAAGATCACATTCCAAGGTTACCCCCTCAACTCGCATTTCAAATCCAAGTTGTTGTCGCAGACAAGAACATTTGTAAAATAGTTATTGACGAGGGTGCTTCGATGTGCATAATGTTTGTTTCCTGTTGGAAAGCCATTGAATCTCCTCCCTTAACTGAATCACACAACACGCTCAAAGCCTTCAATGGATCTGGATTTAAAACCTACGGTGTACTCCCCTCATTGCCTATTACGTTAGAAGGCAAATTGGTCAATGTTGAAGTTGAGGTATTTGATGCACCTCTCAATTACAACCTCTTACTTATCTGTAGTTGGATTGATTCCATGTGTGCAATTGTGTCTACTCTTTTCCGTGTCATGCGTTTTCCACACCAGGGAAAATTTGTTACAGTAGACCAACTGACCTTTCTTAGCTCTGATACTCATACTAGCAATGTACCCTTCATTTCAAAGACACCCCCTCGGTATGAGATTGTTGGTGTGGGTATACTAAAAGATTCAACTTTGATGGGTATGTTCCTGATGTTCCACCTCCTTTGGTTGCCTCCATCAAAATTATTTTCGCCTCCGTTCGCAAAACCCCCACATCTTCTAACACATGGATAGTACCCGAACCTGGTGATTATCTTTGTTATGGTGACCAGATGCCTTTAACTATGGTTGAATCCACTTATCAAGTCATTCAATCAGCAAACCCTTCTACTCCCTCTCTTGGTGATTCATCTCCTGATCCATTACATGTTATTTTTCCTATGGATGAGATGATCATGTCAGTTATTTCCATGGAAAACACCCCATGGGATGATGGGCATCATCATTCCATCATCTTCCTAGAGAAGCACACCTTAGAGAGTTACCAATGGATCTCGACTTTGTTGATCGTTGTTGTCATTTATTTTGTTCCCAAGTCCACACATGATGTGTTATACGAGGGGAACTTGAGTAATATCTCACCCACCATCCCCCTCGACATATCCATTAAACCTGGAGTTGTCGAAAATGTTCACATCAGAGCTTCATGTTCCACCGATGAGGTTGTCACATATAAGTCCCTTTTTCAGGAGTTTCATGACATATTCACATGGAGCTACGAAGAGGTGTCGGGTATTGAACCTGATATTATTGTACACGAAATTAAGACCTACACGGGAACTAAACCCATCTGGCAGAGACTTCGCCTGCTCCACCCTCGTAAGGTAGCTGCTATCAAGCTTGAGGTCGAAAAAATTCTTAAAGTTGGCATTATTTATCTTGTGGCTTTAACTGATTGGGTATCCAATCTATTTCTGGTTAACAAGAAACAAGGTATGATCCGTGTCTACGTTGATTACATGGATATCAACAAAGATTGTCCTAAGGACAACTTTCCCACCCCCTTCATTGACCATATCGTCGACGATTGCGCCGGGAGTGAAATCTTCTCTTTGATGGACGGTTTCTCTAGATATAATCAAATCAACATCTTACCCGCGGATCAACACAAAACCACTTTCATTTTTCCTTGGGGCACCTTTTCCTATCGGAAACTACCCTTCGGTTTAAGGAATGTCGGTGTGAATTTTCAATATGCCATGTCTTATGCTTTTCATGATATCAATCACATTGTACAACCATATCTAGATGACATGTCGGCGCATTCCATGCATCATAGTGACCATCCGACATAACTTCGATCCATTTTCCTTCGTTGTCGGTTCTATCGTATACGCATAAACCCACACAATTGTGTCTTCTGTGTGGAGTCCGGATGACTCTTGGGATTTATTGTATCACGTCAGGGGATCAGGGTAGATCCTTTGAAGGTCAAGGTGATTCTCAATCTCCCTCCTCCTTCCTCAGTCCATCAGCTACAAAGTTTGCAAGGGAAGGAAAACTTTTTATGTCGTTTCATCCCAAACTACGATGATTTAACGCTCGTATTTACTTGACTGCTGAAGAAAGGTTCTGAGTTCATATGGAATACCACTACCAACAAAGCCTTCAAAGATTTGAAACTGATTTTAACCCGTACCTCACTACTTTACCCACCCGATTATAGTCGAGATTATTTCCTTTATCTTGCTTCTTCAGACTCTACCATTTCCATGGTTCTAGTCCAAGAAGATGATTTACACAATAAACATGTCATTTATTATTTGATTTGTAGTCTCGTGACTACCGAAGCCAAATACTTACATGTTGAAAAACTAGCCTTGGAAACCGTTCAAGTTGTCCAACGTTTCCGTCACTATATCTTATTACGCAAGACCACTGTAATTTCTGATTGCAACCCTATGCAACACATTCTTACACGCCAATTGCTAGGGGGAAAATACTCCAAATGGATAGTGATTCTCTAGGAGTTTGACTTAGAGTTCAAACGTGCTAAGTCTAATATTTCCTTAGTATTTGTCGAACTGATATGTGACCTTCCCTGCACTGAGACAAAAAATGTAGCAGAGGATTCTTTACCTGATGAATCCCTTTTTCTGATCAGTTCCGATGACCTTTGGTATGGAGATATCATTATTTATCTTCAGACTTAGACTTTCCAGAACAATTTGTCTAGAGCTAACCGTTGTCATATATGTTACCAAGCCCGTTAGTATATTATCGTTGGTGACACTCTTTATCTCCGTGGGGTTGAATCCATTTTTCGACAATGTCTCACCTATGATGAGGCTGAGAAAGATTTGAATGACTGCCATTCTGGAGCATGTGGTGGTCACATGTCTGGGTATGCTACTGCCCAAAAGATATTACGAGCAGGGTATTTTTAGCCTTCTTTATTCAAAGACTGTATTATTTCCATCCAAAAATATCATGCTTGTCAAGCATACAACAATAAGATATGATATCATCCCACTCCTTTACACCCTATAGTTTCCATTGGACCTTTCAAGAAATGGGGCATTGATTTCATGACATGTAACCCTCACTCAGTCGGGGGGCATGGATACATTGTCATAGCCGTGGATTATTTCACGAAATGGGATGAGGCGATGCCTACATTCGATAATACCAGAAAAACTGCAGCCCTATTCATATTCAATCATATCATCACATGATTGGGAATCCTGCAAGCTATCATCACCGATCACGGTAGCCATTTTTGAAATTTCATGATGTCCAATCTTACCAAAACGTTGGGTCTTCAACATGAAAACTCAACCCCCTACTATCCACAGGCTAATGGCCAAGTTGAAGCGATAAACAAGGTTCTCATCACTATGCTTTGACGGATAATAGGAATTCACAAGACAAGTTGGCACACGATGTTGCTTTTAACATTGTGGGTGTATCGACCATCCATGAAGTCCACCACAGGATTTACGCCTTTTCAGTTGGTGTATGGTATTGAAGTTGTTCTACCTATTGAATGTGAGATACCGTCGTTGAAGCTAGTCATTGAAATTCTTCCCAACACCTCTATCAAGGAAGAACATCTATTGTATCTTATGAGATTAGATGAAACCCGTCGTGATGCCACCCTGGTTATTGAAACCTAGAAGAAACGCATAAAATCCCAATACGACAAGCATGTCAAGCCGTGTGTTTTCTCTGAAGGTGATCTAGTTCTCCTCTATGAATAGGATCATGATTTACTAGGGGCCGAAAAATTTGAGGCTGTGTCATGACCCTTATATCGTCAAATGAGTGTTGGAGAAGGGAGCTTACGAGTTAGTGGATTATGATGGCATTCCTTTGAGTGAACACAGAAATGGGATTTACTTGAAGAAGTACTATGCTTAGACTATCTTTGCATGAGTGTTTGTATTTTTACTGTATCATAATTTTGTGTGCTACTTTTGTGTGCTTTTCATTATTTGGTTTTGACCCCCAACTGCTTACCTTGAGTTGCGCTTGGTTTCCAGATGTCAGCGTCTTCACTACCCTATATTGGCTTCAGCGATGGTTCTAGTCATAGTACTCAGAACCTAGCTTCTTCGTCTTGGGCAATCTACACACCCACGAATAAACTTGTCAGTCTGCAAGGTTTTTTCCTCGGTTGTGCAACCAATAATATCGCAGAATATAGCCCAGTCATTGAATTGTTGACCGATGATATTTCACTTGGTATTCGACAACTGGTTGTACGAATTGATTCGCAGCTAGTAGTGCTACAGTTAAGTAACATATATACTATTCGAAGCCCTACTTTGTTATGGGTATATTTACAAATTTGCCTCTTGGAGTGTTATTTTGATTATATTGAGTATCAACACATTCCTAGATGTCTAAATACATTAACCGATGCATTAGCTAATTATGTGTTAGACAGACATTTGAGACATTTATAAATCCAATTGCACATCACATGTTGTATATAAAGAAAATTAATTCGGTAGAAGCCTCATGTATGTATATATATATATATACCGATAAAAAAAAAAAATTTAAAAAGGTGTTTTTCATCCAAAGACCAAAATATCAAAATATAAAGCCCATGGATTATACAAAATAGCATCATGGATGTTGCTCACGGTAGCATACTACTGCCCGTGCTACCCTATGAAGTAGTTGGCTAAGTGAACCAGACATGCCTACAATGTGGTGTTGATAACGCCTCGATATCTCATTGATCAGGATGTCCAGGATGTCTGCTGTCAAACCCTCTAGATTATGTTCGACTGCCTCATAGTCGACAACATCCCATCCTGCTACTACAACTGCTTCCCCTCGTCTTTGAATGGGGGATGTACCCAGAGGCCGGTGTGGCCCTACATCTGCATGGTCAAATTTTTTTATTAGTCATTGGATAAAGAGCATAAAAAACATCTTATTCTAAAAAATTCACAAAAACACCATAAAAACAAAATGTTTTCTTACCTAGGTCCCCCCGCTAAAAACCCTCAGGTAGAACCAAATCGGGCTCACCTTGAAATTTCAAACCGGCATAGGCATAATCATCTATCATCAATATTTGAGGCCTCAACTAGTCAAAGAATGCATTGTTGTATTTGATAATGGGGCCCGTTAAATGCCGAGCCATGAGATCACACCACCTTTTCATCCTCGGATCCTGTGGCGTTGGTATACCCCACTCTACCTATAGATGTAAATGAGGGACTCTTTCTAAAAAGAAAGAAACCAAAATAGATCCATACCCGAATTGCTTGAGGTCCCCATTCTTGCTTTTGGTTAACTGTGTATTTATAATGCGAAGAATACCATCTCACCAATTGAACACACGTGGTTCCGTGCATTCCATGGCATACTGAAAATAACTTTGGAGGGCCATGTGCAGAGATGCACTTCCCGCCATACGCACAATGGTAAAAGGGATGGTCTAGAGAGTTAAATCTCAAACACCTTTGATGGCTACCTTACCTTTTCACCTCTCGGCCTCGGGTTCACAGTGTCGATGGATGTATTCACTCATCGGCATACCACCCCCTCAACCTCCTGTTAAGGTCACATGTGCTCCACGATGGGATAACACCGTCAAGAAATAAATGTCTTCGATATTGAAGGAAAGAACATGGACACCCACATGAAACACCTGTTGGTCTACATCCCATATGTGGACCAGGTATTCTAGTAACCTCAATTGGGCTCTCATGCCCTGGATTTAAAAAACTTTTAACAATCCGCACTGTCGAATGGAATTGACGGTGTCTGGATCATTCAAGACCATGAATTCATCATCCTCATGTTCCCTTTCTCTCCACTCCAACATTTTGGAAATCAAATACCTGCATGGAGACGAGAAAAGAGGATTAGCATCTTCAATCGTCGCTTTTGAAATTATTTTTGGGTCAAACGCATGCATAAGTTTTTGGGTTTTCGGTCACCGCGGATGAAATTTTAGTACAGTGCAGGGTTTCCACAGGTGATCCATAGGGAGCCTACGGAAATCATTGGTTTTTGGAGGTCTCGGTACTGGTCACCTACGGCGACCCCAGGGCATGCCTACCGACCCAAAAACTCATCCAAAAACTACCTTTTAATCAAAATAAATGAATTTCAACCCATTGAAAAAGAAGAGGATGATGAGCTTACCATGTTGATGGAGACCGTTTGTTGAATGGTATCCTGTGCTTCTCGCAATCGACAGCCGAAATATGAGTTAAAAACAAGGTTTCTAGACAAGTTTTGAATGAAATGCAAATGAAATAACAATAAGAGGTTTTACCCCTATTTATTTAACTTTTTGGTTTTTCTAAAAATATTTTATATTATTTTAATGCATTTTATCATAGCCTAAAGGTCTAATGGTCCCGTGAGTCTTTTATTTTTCACAGGTGGAAAGACTAAAGTCCTAAACAATGTTGTATGGATGTTTTTCTTGATTCGTTTTTCTGTTTGTTACATATACCAGTGCTTTTTAGGGTTTTTTAGAAAAACCTCGAGCCTATTCTTTGTTCATTCTCATGCTCAAAAATCAATGAGAACATAACCGAGTATACTTTTGTCATTTTTTTTGTACTTGTCATGGAAACACGAAAAGAGGAACCCATGGAGTATCCTTTAAGCTCTCTTCACACTCCATAAAAATGAAAAGATTGTCGAGCGACCTTGTTCTTTTCACACTCGTAAAATCATTTTAAGAAAACATTCGATGGGCAATATTTTATCACTTTTTCGGTCTCGTCAAATTAATTTACGAAAAATAAACTGAGAGAGTTCTCTTTAATGTGTTTTTCAGACTCTATAAACATGAAAAACCCCTGAGTTTTCTATCTTTGGACTCATTAAACAAACATCGAAAGACTCACATGGGACCGAACCACTTCTTCTTAGGGTTCGTTAAACATACTCCAAGGGACTCGTCCGAAGAATGAGCTTACATCAATAGACATATGTTATCCTCCTCAAACTTGCGTAAAAATAAAGAGGTACTCACTAGAAATGGTGGGGGAAAATTTGGGAAAGAAATGTGTCTCTGTACCTGTGTTAGTGGCAGTCTTAGTCGCTCTTGAACATGACACTCCCTTCATCATTTGAATCCGGGTTGGGAAATCCATTTATCTCTCGTTTGGCCCTCTACAAGTCCATATCTTGGGTCATATTTGAGTCAATGTTGCCAATACCATTGTTGTGTCGTTCATATGTTCAAGAGAAGTCTAAACAAGCCCTCTCTCGAGTTGGCCATCTGCAATTGTCAATTCCTACCATGTCGGCCTTCCCTATGTCAGCTTCAAATAATTTTCATACTTTGATCTACCCTAAATCTGTTACTTATTCTGTGTCACTGATGGGGGATACATAAAGGCCCTCCTATGACGAGTCTTTTCCTGTCGACTTCAACTCATCATCAAGGAACAAGACTTAGAAATCATTTAGTACCTTAGATCATGCATGCCTCAATGGAATGTTTCTTCGCTTTCAACAGTGGATTCACATCATTGGTCCCTAGTCGAGAGATTTCATCGCATTTTCGACTTCAGCTCATTTTTTCACATTCGTTGGATTGTACTAAGGTACCTTTGGAGTCATTGACATCAATGGTGATTTCCCTTGCACTTGTTAGCGGTTTTCATCAATGACCAGTAATCAAGTGGTTTCTACCATGTTTGACTTCAGCACCTGTAATTGCATGGTTAGATTTGTACTTACGGATGATGGGATTGAAGACCCTAGATATTATGATTTTGCTCCAGGTTTCGATGGAGTATTTATGATTTGTATTGACACACAGATCCACTTTGTATGTCTCATGGTTGTGTCTGAATTTAAGATTTCTAATACATAGATCCATAGTGTATTCCTGGTGGCTATGTAGAATATTGACGACATGGATCCACGGTGTATAATTGGTGGCCATGACTTACATTTATGATTTAAATCACTTGTATTCTGAGCATGGAATGCCTACCTTAGAAATGGTATAATTTTATGCAGATGCTTGATTGTTTGCAGGTTCCTGATTGGTGCACTCCTTGGTCCCGACACACACACACATTTTACAAAGTATTTCGACTGTCACAAGTTCCAGCCTCATACTTTGGGGGGCATTCTATTACACATTATTTTGGTCACTCTAATGATGAACCTACAGGCATGTGTTCAGGCTCTCAAAACAATATTTTACATGAGGAAAATGACTAAGTTCTTCCCCTACAAGGCATATTTTTAGAATGACGCTGCATGTTGGCAGTGCTACACAGTGCGGAAATCCTTGATTTCTGCAGGCTTCTCTATGCTTGGCTGGTGGGATTTCTGCATGTTGCTATATAGGTAGGGTGCGGCAGTGTTTGAATCTAATAAAAGGAAGAAGTTTCACAAAGTTTCTAAGAGGATAATCTTCTAGAATGTGAGGTGGAGTCTATATGGTTGCGATCTTACTGGCTTCTCTGATTTTGTGGGATCATCCTCATCCTTGTAACCACTTCACCTTATCCTATATAATGATGGGTTTCTCATGGAAAAGGTTAAGAAATATTGAGCAAAGAATTGTTGAAAGAATAGGATGAAGACTGTGTGAAGGATCCTATTATAACTAATGCTTGTGGCCTTTATTTGTCCATCAAGATTTTGTGAACCATCTTCATACAAATTCAGAGAAAGTGTATGTGTGTGTTGGAACAAAGGACCATTGAAAGGGAACTTGCGACATCAAGGAATTTGGTTGTATCTTCCACTTTTACTTAATATGATACGGTGACATGTTTATTTTCCTTTAAATCATTAGCATTTTATTACATGACTCCTTGATCACATGTTTAGGTTTCCATTGAATCTACAATTGTTTCTTTCACTTTGGTTGGTTTGTGCCATTGCAGATCTAATCTCACAAGAACACCAGAGCGAAGCAAGGACACCAAAGATATAAGGAAGTGATATCTAAAGGTATGTCATCCGCTCCTTCTTTGGTAGTAAATTCAATGGTAGAAACTTAAGGAAAGCGTCATGTTCTGTCTTGTTTTGTTCTAGATCCAGGTGGATCTAGAGAGATTAGTTTATGTCCGCATTCACTGATTTATTCAATAACAATGGGAATTTTACCTTTCATCATGCAACCTTCCCCACCTACCCACAATACCCTTCCAATATTTCTCAGTTGCTACCGGTATTTAATCCCCCTACTCTTCCTCCACCTCCATAGTTGTAGCAACAACTTGCACTGCCTATGAACCCAAATATGCAGCAACAAATTGCACTACCTATGAACCCAAATCTGTAGCAACAAATGCAAGTTGCACCTATCCCAAACCCTCCTCGACCTACCCCTATTCCTGCACAACCCATTTGTAATCCAAATAATAGACCTACACAGCCTGTAAAAAATATTGAGGTACAAAACTTACCCACTTATGTGATAACTCTTGCTTCATTTAATGGAATTGAATTAAGATCAGTGAAGGTTCTGAATAAACGAAATTCTACTATGGTTATTCAAGAAGAAGAACAAGTAGATAATCAAGTAGTTCAAGAAGAAGAAAAAGTATATAATCAAGCAATTAAAGAAGAAGAACAAATGGATAACCAATTAGATGAAGAAAGAAACACCCCTATACAATAGGAAATTCCTTCTCACACTTCTCACCCAGCATAAATGCCTCAGAAAACTAATCCTCCTCCTTATCCAGAAAGGTTACTTGTGCAGAAATCTGAGGTGCCTCTAGGGCATAATCTAGAGACTGAACTTAGAAACATATGTGTAAAGATTCCCCTACTTCAGGCCATCAAGGATATACCTATTTATGCTAATATTGTAAGGGATATTTTCATTAAAAATCCAGGGAGGAAGAGGAAGGAGTCTTCTATTATATAGGTGGTTGGAAAATTATCAGAATTTATATCAGAAATTCCATCCAAATATAATGATCCAGGAAATCCAGCGGTGACCATAGATATTAATGGGGTTTATTTTCCAAACACACTTATTGATCTATGAGAAACAATAAATGTTATGTCAGTTAACACCATGAAAACGTTGCAACTAAATCACCTAAGACGAACACAAACTTTGTTGGAATTAGCAGACAAATCATTCATCAGCCCAACAGGAAGTCTAGATGATATAACAATTACTTTGGCCTCCTGGGACTACCCTATGGATTTCTTAGTGATTCATCCCAAATCCTCCAAACCGGGACATCCAGTAGTGCTTGGCCGACCTTGGTTGGCCACTGCTGATGCATTTATTAGTTGTCGATCTAGAGAGATGACAATTTCCAATGGCACCCGAAGTCAAAAACTCATTCTCTTTCCCCTACCCAACCAACCACTGAAGTTCCTCCCTGGTTGTAGAATCCCTATGGGAAGGAGGACTATACTCATCCCTTGTTAACACTCGAACAAGTAAAACGAGTTCAAGAGAAAACTGAAGAACAAATATTAAGCCTATTTTTGGTTGATACATAATGCATTCAATACCCTCAATATTTTCATGAATACGCACATATCTTCAGCCCTGAATTCCAGGAAATATGGCACCCCTCCACCTCTACAGTAGCCACCATTTCACAGGTAGATGAAGGGAAAGAATCAATTTTCCAGGCTATTGAAATAAGCCCTGGAAAATATTTGTATATCAATGCTAGTTTAGAAATAGATCAACAACAAAAATTGATTCAAATGATTCAAGAGAAATTTGGTGCTTTTGCATGGGATTACTCTGACATGAAATGGATCCACCCAAACACTTGTATGCATAATATTTACACAAATGACCAAATCAGACATGTTAGGAAACCCCAAAGAAGGATGAACCCATCCTTAAAATACATAGTGAAAGAAGAACTCCAGAAACTCTTGCATGCCAATTTTATTTACCCTATATCAGATAGCAAGTGGGTATCCCCATTATTTATTGTCCCTAATAAAAATGGTAAGTTAAGGATTTGTGTGGACTTTCTATGTAACACCCTGTTTCCCCCATTCTATAAAAATAATTATGTTGGCCAAGAACTGTGGAAAACTCAAAGATGTGAATGTGTGATTCTGAATGGACCTTAGTATACAAGGTTGACAAATGTAAATTAACATTATGAATATATATATATATATATAAGGGAGATCACAGGAAAAGATCGGAAGAACTCTAGAACAAAATATAGAGTGAGTGATAGTAGAGAAGAAGGAGAGTAACCTTCATTCTCGATCATTGAAGAATAGAGACAGAGAGTCTCAAGCATCGTGGTCTAGCTCAGGGGTGGCTAGTGGTAAATCCATTCAGAGTCGCTAAGCCTACGGTTGGGTGGAAATGAACACCCCTCTCAGTAGTTGCATCAAACCCGGTGTTTTTCTAATAAGTGTTATATCTTGTATCTTGAATTTAAATATTCTGACATGTATGCTCATGGTTTGTGAAATTATGAATGATTTCAGTATAAGACTGTCTGTACAGTGTTTTGATCAAAAATGGTGGTTGCATGCTTATAGCGGAACGACCGCATACAGCTTATACATATATATATTTAATGAATAAGTGTAGTTTTCAAGTCTTCTCTCGGGAAATTTGTTCCCCTTAATTACCTCTCATGCTCCCCTGGATAGATTCCCCATAGGGACACCCTTTTGGGATCATTCCCTTACATTCTAGAGCCAGGGTAAGTTCCCTGAAAGGACTACCACCTTGGCAAAATCTTGAATTTGCTTATTATCTATCATAGACGTTAACAACTCATGGATTTAAGAAGATCTCTCAGTCTGGTCATAAAACCTAGTGGAAATATGCCCAGGAACCCGATGAAGGACTTTAAGGCCTAAGTTTGAAAACCCTGCATGAGAGAGAGTGGGTCTCTTAGAGCTCGGTATTTTGGTGTTTCAGTACTTGGGACACATAAGGGTAAGTTCCCTTGTACTCACCAGTCCCGAAATCCCAATTAGCGAAACCCCGAAATGAACTAGCATGGATGAGTTGTGATATTTCGGAGGTTCAATACCCAGGATACCCTCCCTCTTGATAAATGCACGAATAAGATCCTTTCGGAGGATCTAAGGTCTATTACGATAGTTAAATTGGATGAAGGAATGCAGGCGTTAATGCCTCGACCCCTTTTTAACCTTCATAAATAGCGAAGAAATTGGGACCGTCGATTCCAATACCCATGGGAATACCTGGACCGTCCAGCTGTAGAGTACACGTGGCGGCCAGTAAGCGTTTCGGCTTTTCAACATCCGGGAGATCAGAGGGTAAGAACCCCTGTCCTCACGACTCGAAAAATCCCGACATATGAAATCCTGAAATGCTAGTGTGTGGGTAATCTATGAGTTTTCGGAGTTTTGGTACCCGGGATATCTAGAGGCAAGTCCCTTGTACTCGCCAATCCCAAAATCCCAATTAGCAAAACCCCGAAATGGTCTAACGTGGATTTGAGTCTTGATGTTTTAGTGTTTTGGCACCCAGGATACCTAAGGGTAAGTTCCCTTGTACTCGCCAGTCCCAAAACCCCGAATCACGAAATCCTGAAATGACAGCGCGTGGATGGGTTAGGATATTTTGGTGTTTTGGCACCCGGGGTACCTGAGTACGAGTTTCCTTGTACTTGCAAGTCCCAAAATCCCGACTTGCGAAACCCCGATGAAAGAAACCCCAAAATAAGATGAGTAGGTGTAAGAGTTGGTATTTTGGAGTTTTCAGTATCCAAGAAACCCAAGGGCGAGTTCCCTTGCACTCGCAAGTCCCAAAATCCTGGCATGCGAAATCCCAAAATAACAACGTATGGCTAAATCATGATATTTCTGTGTTTCGGCATCCGGAATATCCAAGGTCAAGATCCCTTGTACTCGCAAATCCTGAAATCTCGATGGATAAATTCCCAAAATAGTGGAGCATGTTAGAGTTTGGTGTTTCAGAGTATCGGCTCTCGGGAAACCCAGGTGAAAGACCTCCTGTCGTTGCACATCCTGAAATCTCGATGGAGGAAACCCCGAAATAGTGAAGCAGGTTAAAGCTTGGTGTTTCGGAGTTTCGGCTCCCAGGAAACTCAGGTGCGAGACCTCATGTCGTCGCACATCCTGAAATATCGATGGAGTAAACCCCGAAAGGTGGAGTACCATGTTTCTAAATCTGAGGCAAAAAAAAATTAGTTATGACAAACTATTGGTCCCCTTCAGATTTCGGCACTTCGAAAGACAAGAGAACAGGGGATCGCATGCAGCGCAATTTCCTGAATCGTGAAAGTCGGAAGTACCACTCCGGTAAGGCCTGTAGTCATGACCCACGATCACATGGGTAAGGATAAGGGATGGTAGGAATTGCATAAGGCCCCATAGGAATTTGGGGAATTCTGTTCCTCTGTGAAAAGAAGAAAAAGGCTAAAAAATTATGAATTCCGAAGTGGGTGTGTTACATTCGAGAATTGAATAAGGCTGTCTACGAAGATTACTTTCCTTTTCCTTTCATAGACTAGGTCTTGGACACTTTGTCTGGGAAGAGGTATTTTTATTTCTTGGATGGTTTTAGAGGCTACAATCATATCCAAATTTCACCAGAAAATTAGAAAAAACCACATTTACATTCCCATGGGGTACCTATGCCTATAGGGTTCTTCCTTTTGGTTTGTGTAATGCCCCTGCTACCTTTCAAAGGGATGTCTTGGCCATTTTTTTTTATTTGACCCATGACTGTGTAGAGGTCTACATGGATGACTTCACAATATATGGGGATGATTTCCAGCAGGCATTGGACAATTTAGAGAAAGTATCGATTAGGTGTAAAGAAACCAACCTTTCCCTCAGTCATGAAAAATATAGAATGATGCTCACTGAAGGAATTTTTTTAGGTCATCACATCTTTGGTACTAGAATAAGGGTAGACCCTGCCAAGATTGACATCATTTCTCAAATCAAAATCCCTAGCTCATAGAAAGAAGTCATAAGATTTTTAGGGCATGTTGGTTACTATAGTAGGTTCATCCATAATTTTACAAACCTAGTTGCCCCACTGTTCAAACCTTTAGCAAAAGAGGTTGAATTTTGTTGGAATGAACAATGTCAAATCTCCTTTGAATTTTTAAAAGCAAAGATTTCAAGTGCCCCTGTTTTGAGAGGACCAAACTGATCTCTTCCTTTTCATATTTTCACAGATGCCTCAGATACAGCTTTGGGGGATGTTTTAGGAGAAAGGGAAGGCCAGATTCCATATGCTATATACTTTGTCAACAAGAATATTTCACCTACTGAAGTAAATTACACTGTCATTGAAAAAGAATAATTTTCAGTAGTACATGTCATTAACAAGTTTAGACGCTACATAACAGGGTATGAATATTTTGTACATATCGACCATTCATCCATCATATTTTTTATGAACGAACCCATTACAAATGCTAGAGTGACTAGATGGTTGTTATTACTACAAGAATTCAATATCACCATTATTGATAGGCATGGAAAAGATAATTTAGTTGTTGACTTCTTGTCTAGACTCATTCATATAGGTGATAATACTCCAGTAGATGATGATTTTCCATATGAGAATACATTTGCTATTTCTACTTGCATTCTTTGGTATCTCGATGTAGAAAAATATCTTGTAATAGGAAAGCTACCTCATAATCTATCCTCCTGAGGAAAAACAGAGAATCATCCAGATAAGTTCCAATTACATGTGGCATGATGATTGTTTATATCAAACTGGGCCTGATTTGGTAATCAAAAGGTGTGTCCGAGAGGATAATATGCATGATATCTTCAAATCCTATCATGATGGTCCATGTGGAGTCCATTTTTCTGATAAAAGGACAACATACAAGATCTTACAGTCTGGCTACTATTGGCCAACTATTTTCAAAGATGCAAAGAAGTATGTGGCCAGCTATGATGATTGTCAAAGGATGGGAAAACCTACTGCATTTGATGAGATGCCCCTCCAATATCAGGTAGTAATTTAACCCTTTGAAAAATGGGCTTTGGATTTTGTAGGACCCATTAACCCTATGTCTCGAAGAAGAAGTACATCTTGGTCTGCACAGATTATGTGACCAAATGGGTTGAACTTAGAGCTTTATATTCTACTAATGAACATTTTTTTGTAGACTTTCTCTTTGCATAAATATTTACTTGCTTCGGTGTACCTCAAGAAATAGTAATTGACCAAGGAACCCAATTCACCTCCAATTTGGTCAAAGCACTTGTTGAACAGTATAAAATCAAGCATAGAAAATATTCACCTTATCACCCTCAAACAAATGGGCAAGTAGAATCAACTAACAAGGTGATGGAGGCTATTCTTACCAACACTATTCAGCTGCATCACAAAGACTAGGTTGATAGGTTTCCTGAGGCCTTATGGGCCTATAAGATAGCTTGGAGAAAAACAACAAGCCATACACCTTATGAGTTGGTATATGGGAAGCAAGTGTTGCTTCCCATAGAATTTCAAGTGAAAACCTTGAGGACTTCCATGCAACTAGGGATGGATCTGGATGAGGCTCAAAAAAAGAGGCTATTACAGTTGAATTAGCTTGATGATATCAGACAAGATGCTCTTCAAAGGACCACCCTTATACAAGAACATAGGAATAAATGGAATGACAAATACATTAAGAAGAAGTCTTTTCAGTCAGGTGATTGGGCCCTACTATATGATAGTAGGTTCAAGAATTTTATAGGCAAATTTTCTACTAGATGGTTGGGACCCTATGAATTTGATATAGTTTATGACAATGGTTCAGTTAAGATAAATACTGTTAATGAGAATCATACTTCCTTTTTCGTGAATGGACATCGATTGATGGTTTATCATAAGCCTTTATCCAAAGAGGATTTTTTCAGACATGTTCTTCAGAATTCTGAAATGCAACTGGTAAGCAAGGGGGTTTCTCCTCCTATTGATCCACCACAGTAAGTTTGATTTTGTGAATTAATTTGGCTCTGTACATATTTTTAAATAGGTGTGTCATTAGATAGAAATTTTGGTGTTACTAACAAAAAAAAAAAGTTGATTGTGTTCTCATGTAGATAAATGAATAAGGAGGACATCTTCCAGGTGTAGGTCTAGCCTTTATCCATCCCTGGTAGACTATTTGGAGTTTTCTTTAAGTTTTTCAGACTCATAAAAATTGAAAACACCAGTGAACATGAACTGGCCTGGGCTCTAGAAAAATCCACGGGACAGTAGATGGAGTTTTCTTTAAGTTTTTCAGACTCCTAAAAAGTGAAAACACGGGCGAGCAAGAACTGGCCCGAGCTCGAGAAAAATCCATGGGACAGTAGATGGATTTTTCTTTAAATTTTTCAGACTCTTTAAAACTGAAAAAACCGACGAGCGGTAACTAATCTGGGCTCGAGAAAAATACACAGAAAAGTAGTATTTAGGATTATTATTTTTGTAATAAAAAGGAAGAGGCAACAGGTGCAGTGATCATCTTGGTTCCAAAAAGAGGAGGATTATGAATCTGAACATGAGGTTGTCCAAGATACAGAGTACCTTCTTGTTACAGATCTTTAGGCCCAGTCATTGAAATATTTTGCCTTATTTTTTTACACTTTCGCTGCAAATTCAGAGTTCTTGTATCAAGTGTTGATAATTGTTTCACCTACATGGTCTTCCAATAGAATCGAATCATAGGTCCTCTTCCATAGCATCAGAAAACAAAAACAAATTCTACAAAGTGTAGCCTACAAAGTTCCACTCTACAGAGCACCATCACTAGGTACCTTATCCAATTCTCCTTGAGTATCGGAATACAATTTTGTGATGATATGGTACTGGATAACATCTCTGTGTTCATCTGGTACTGCAAAAATGTTCGCCTTGTGCTCATCTAGTATTTTGGGAGAAGGTATGGGTTCATCCAGTACTGTAAACAATGTTCACCTCTATGCTTATCCGGTACTGGGAAAAACTCTTCATTCATCCGGTATTGTCGAAACATAAAAGGGAAATAAATGTGGTGCCCCTGTAGCACCGAAAATCCTAATGTAGGTTTCTCATTCATTCAAATACCAGTGACCAATTTTAACTATGACCTTCTTTGCTTCGCTTGATAATCTAGGGAATTATTTCTTAAAGAGCAAGAAGTAAATGGGTGCAATAAACTGATCACAGATAACAACATAGAATTTTGTGTACCTGTTTTACCACAAGATGTTGTAGTATACATGGACTGCGAGCTCCGAAGGGTGCCAATTCAAGTTCATCCTAGCAAAATCGTTCCTGGCGCAGATGACATCCAGTAGATACGAAGCCATGTAGAATGCAGGGGTATCTCCCTCCTTTGGCACCTAGACCTGTTTTATGCAGGTGCTCAACTGTTTAGAGATGATAGCACCCCAATTGAAACTGGTGCCTGAAATGGCAACTGTAAAAGCCAGAGGCATCCAAGCTTCCGAAAACTGGGAGCAGTCTTTCTCACCATGCAATCTGCAGAGAAGGGCCATGAGATAGGAATTTGGTTCCCTGAGATTGACCGTCGGGTACAAGCCAGAAGTTTGGTTTATGAATTTCTTGTCTTCCCTCCACCAGGATGCCATGATTTTTCTAGTGTCGTGAGAGGCATAGAAACTCAACACGAAATCAGTGCTCAATGTTTCTCCAGACTCATTGATTTTGTAGTATTTATGAACTTTTGATGGCAAGAAAACCCCGACGCATTCACCATTGTCATCATTAATCAAACATTTATGTGCATCAGTGTGATCAATGACCACTTTAAGAGCTCGACGCAAGGGAAAACCAGAGACTGACTTGCCACCATGTGCAGATAAGCCCTGCGAATATTTGGGAGGACCTCATCATCAAGCTTCCTTGTATCAAGGTCATTGTGTGGAGTATATTCAAGGGGTTCTTCTTTCTTAATATTCTTGAAGACTTCTACCCAGCAAGGAAAAGTTGTCTTTGCTCCAATGCTTGCCTCTATATCCCCGAAAGTTGGGGGCTGGACAAAGGGCTCCTTGGTGATGGCCTTGATGACAAACAATGACTTAGGAGCGAATTATAATTGTCTTGTAACTACTGGGGAGGAGCCTTCTCCTATTTCTGATTCTTGCATCTTTGGCACCCGTGGTGATTTCCTGGTGGATGGCTTCTTTGGAGGCATTGTCCCTGTAATGCTTGCTAAGATAAATTTTTAATACTCATTGGACTTTAGATGCTTCCTCTAGATGGGTGGCTTCGTTCTCCTATTTGTTCTAAATTCCTTGTTGCACAAAGTGGGATCACATAAAATGACTCGAAAGAATATAACTGGGAGATACTACCAGTCATATCAATTAGTTAATACGAGTGATAAATGAAGATTTCAAAATAAACCGCTATCGGATTTATGTCACTGAAACTTAATTGGTTGACTGCGGAGGCACGAATAGAGATGCATTGTATCGGTGAGTTTAACGATTCCCTTTTGATTCGCTCATGAGCTAGTAACTAATGCACGATCTACGAAATAACTAAAGCTTCGAATGTTGAGTACTTGACACAGTTGGGGGTTAAACATCACTTCATGTCTTACCTTCATAAAGATCGAGCATCGACTACTATTTAGATGGTTTATCAATACTGCTATCTTCTTGATAAAACTTCTGATACCGATGACAATTGGATTGGTGATTAAGGGAACGTTTCGGGCGTCGGCGGTCGGCAGTGGAACTCCTCTTTTGTGTTGTGCTCATGATTACACTTCTCTACCGAAGCCAAAAAGATCTTCCTTCGGCAAAATATTTTCGGAGGCTGTTCACAGGAAAGAAACACTAGTATCATCTGACACTGACAAAGGTCGGTACTCGGCTACTTTGACTTCTCAAAATGACTTTCGCCACCTTAAGCTTTCATCAATGTTGAACTTCTCTAGGGAGTTGGGAAAATTCAGGGTCATTGATTCCTTGAGTAGTTGTTGTGCCTCTTAAGATCATTCAAAACATATAAGATAAGCGGATTATCAATCTTAGACCAAGGCGAGAACAATCAAAGGTGGAAAACAAGGTGGTACCCAAAAGGAAATGGTCACATAACTTTTAGGGTGTGTTGAGCACTCAACAAATGGCGATTCACTGGGCGAACCTAGCATCTGTGTTCCATGCAACAGATATCTCGGATGCTCCTTTTAACTGTATTAACCTAAAGTTATATATATATATATATATATATATATATATATTATTATTTATTTTATTTTATTTTATTATATTATTATTGGAAGTATTGTTTTAGGGCCTGGCCGTTTACTGGGAGAGTATCGAGTTCCCCCTCATATTTTGCAACCGGTAAGTACCTACCCCAATCTTCTCAGCGACCTGGAAAGGTCCAAGCCATCGGTTCTAAAACTTGGAATGTTTCCCTTTGGGTTCATTTGCCCTGTCCCACTTCAAGACTAAATCTCCTACTTCAAAGTTCTTTTCCTTAGATTTATGCTTATCGAACCATCTTTTCACTATCTGTTGATGAGCCAAAAATTTTGACTTAGCCTTTTCTCTCTCTTCTTCACTCATAAGCAGGGTGTTGATTCTTTGTTGCATGGTTGAGGATGATTCTTCGTTAGAATCCTGGGCCAATTGGAGAGATGGAAAGTAAAGCCCATTTGGGAGGATGGCTTCCTGTCCATAGAACAGAAAGTACGGGGAATTCCCTATAGATTCTTTGGGTGTGACCCTTTCAACCCATAGGGAATTATGGACTTGGTTATGCCAATTTCTATGGTTATCTGCAACCGTCTTCTTTAGTATCCTTACCAAATTCTTATTGGTTGATTCTGCCACAATGTTTCCTTGCAAGTAATAATTTGTAGAGTACTTGATTATGATTCCTTTGTTCAGAGTGAACTTTGCCAATAGGGTAGAGGAGAAGTAGGCTACATTATCAAATACCAAAACAGAAGGAACACCAAACCTTGTAATTAGTTGTTGTTCTATAAATTGGGTAACTATTTTCTCATTTACATGGGTCAGAGGAATGGCTTATGCCCACTTTGTGAAATAGTCGGTGGCAGTAAGAATATACTTGTGCAATTTCAAAGAGTTGGGCATAATTTCTCCTATGATATCCAACCCCCACTGCTCAAAAGGTCTAGAGACGGTTATAGGCTGAAGTGGGATTGTTTCCCTTCTCTCCTTGCCAGCAATTATTTGACAAGTCTTACAATTCCTAGCGTAAGCATGAGTGTCTTTGAACAAAGTGGGCCAATAATAGCTAGCTCTCAGAACCTTATGAGCGGTGGTGTTTCCTACAAAATGTCCCCCAACGGGGCCATCATGGAGTTATTTCAACACTTTATTGACGTCTTCGCATTTGAGACACCTCAGTAATACTCCATCATAGTTGATCCGGAAGAGTATCGAATTTAAGAGGTGATATTGTGAGGATTTTAATCGGAGGGCTCTCCTTTCTCTGGGGTTGAGGTTTTCGGGACAAGTCCCGTGATGTAATAGATGAGCCAAATCCTTGTACCAGGAGTCTGGTCCTGAGGAAATGTATGTTGCTTCACCACACCATAGTGCTATTTCATTATCCCACCCCGGATCTTGGTTTTTTTTATCTTGAGCTTCAGCTGCGAGCTTGCACAAACCTTGTCCTTTTACTAGCTTGGTGGGTTTCATATCTAGATCAAATTCTTGGACTACCGCCATCCAGTTCCCTCTTCTTTCTCCCATTTCTTGTTGGGTAAACAAGTATCGGACTGCGAGGTGTGGCACAATCACCTTGGTGTGATTCTTGAGGATGTATGACCTAAAATGTTTTACTACTTTATAGACCACATAGGCCTTCTTGTCTTCCCTCCACCAGAATGCCATGATTTTTCTAGTGTCATGAAAGGCATAGAGACTCAACACGAAATCAGTGCTCAACATTTCTCCAGACTCATTGAGTTTGTAGTATTTCTGAACTTTTGATGGCAGGAAAACCTCGACGCATTCGCCATCGTCATCATTAATCAAAAATTTATGTGCATCAGTGTGATCAATGACCACTTTAAGAGATCGATGCAAGGGAAAACCGGAGACTGACTTGCCACCATGTACAGATAAGCCCTACGAATATTTGGGAGGACCTCGTCATCGAGCTTCCTTGTATCAGGGTCACTGTGCAGAGTATATTCGAGGGGTTCTTCTTTCTTAATCTTCTTGAAGACTTCTTCCCAGTGAGGGAAAGTTGTCTTTGCTCCAATGCTTGCCTCTATATCCCCGAAAGTTGGGGGTTGGACAAAGGGATCCTTGGTGATGGACTTGATGACGAACACTGACTTAGGAGCGAATTATAATTGTCTTGCAACTGCTCGGGAGGAGCCTTCTCCTATTTCCGATTCTTGCATCTTTGGCACCCGTGGTGATTTCGTGGTGGATGGCTTCTTTGGAGGCACTATCCCTATAATGCTTGCTAAGATAAATGTTTAATACTCATTGGACTTTAGATGCTTCCTCTAGACGGGTGGCTTCATTCTCCTGTTTGTTCTTAATTCCTTTCCGCGTGGAGTGGGATCACATAAAATGACTCAAAAGAATATAACTGGGAGATACTACCAGTCATATCAATTAGTTAATATGAGTGATAAATGAAGATTTCAGAATAAACCGCTATCGGATTTATGTCACTGAAACTTAATTGGTTGACGGCGGAGGCACGGATGGAGATGCATTGTATCAGTGAGTTTAACGATTCCCTTTTGATTCACGCACGAGCTAGTAACTAATGCACGATCTACGAATTAACTAAAGCTTCGAATGTTGAGTACTTGACACAGTTGGGGGTTAAACATCACGTCACATCTTACCTTCATACAGATCGGGCATCGACTACTATTTAGAGGGTTTATCAATATTGTTATCTTCTTGATAAAACTCTCGATACCGATGACAATTGGATTGGTGATTAAGGGAACGTTTCGGGCGTCGATGGTCGGCAGTGGAACTCCTCTTTTGTGTTGTGCTCATGATTACACTTCTCTACCAAAGCCAAAAGGATCGACCTTCGATGAAATATTTTCGGAGGATGTTCATAGGAAAGAAACACTACTATCATTCGACGCTGACAAAGGTCGGTACTCTGCTACTTTGACTTCTCAAATTGATTTTCGCCACCTTAAGCTTTCGTTAATGCTGAACTTCTCTAGGGAGTCGGGAAAATTTAGGGTCGTTGATTCCTTGAGTAGTCATTGTGCCTCTTAAGATCATTCAAAACATATAAGATAAGCGGATTATCAGTCTTAGACCAAGGAGAGAACAATCAAAGGTGGAAAACAAGGTGGTACCCAAAAGGAAATGGTCACATAACTTTTAGGGTGTGTTGAGCACTCAACAAATGGTGATTCACTGGGCGAACCAAGAATCTGTGTTCCATGCAACAGATATCTCTGATGCTCCTTTTAACTTTATTAACCTGAAGTATATATATATTATTATTATTATTATTATTATTATTTTATTTTTTTTATTATATTATTATTGGAAGTATTGTTTTAGGGCTTGGTCGTTTACTGGGAGAGTATCGAGTTCCCCCTCATATTTTGCAATTGATAAGTACCTACCCCAATCTTCTCAGCCACCTGGAAAGGTCCAAGCCATCAGTTCTAAAACTTGGAATGTTTCCCTTTGGGTTCATTTTCCCTGTCCCACTTCAAGACTAAATCTCCTACTTCAAAGTTCTTTTCCTTGGCTTTATGCTTATCGAACCATCTTTTCACTATCTGTTGATGAGCCAAAAAATTTGACTTATCCTTTTCTCTCTCTTCTTCCATCATAAGCAGGGTGTTGATTCTTTTTTGCATGGTCGAGGATGGTTCTTCATTAGAATCTTGGGCCAATTGGAGAGATGGCAAGTAAAGCCCGTTTGGGAGGATGGCTTCCTATCCATAAACCAGAAAGTATGGGGAATTCCCTATAGCTTATTTGGGTGTGACCCTATCAGCCCATAGGGAATTATGGAGTTGGTTATGCCAATTTCTATGGTTATCTGCAACCATCTTCTTTAGTATCCTTACCAGATTCTTATTGGTTGATTCTGCCACACTGTTTCCCTGCAGGTAATAATTTGCAGAGTACTTGATTATGATTCCTTTGTTCAGAGCGAACTCTGCCAATAGGGTAGAGGAGACGTAGGCTACATTATCAAATACCAGAACAGAAGGAATGCCAAACCTTGTAATTAGTTGTTGTTCTATAAATTGGATGACTATTTTCTCATTTACATGGGTCAGAGGAATGGCTTATGTTCTCTTTGTGAAATAGTCGGTGGCAGTAAGAATATACTTGTGCAATTTCAAAGAGTTGGGAATAATTTCTCCTATGATATCCAACCCCCACTGCTCAAAAGGTCTAGAGATGGTTACAGGCTGAAGTGGGATTGTTGCCCTTCTCTCCTTGCCAGCACTTATTTGACAAGTCTTACAATTCCTAGCGTAAGCATGAGCGTCTTTGAACAAAGTGGGCCAATAATAGCCAGCTCTCAAAACCTTATGAGCGGTGGTGTTTCCTACAAAATGTCCCCCAACGGGGCCATCATGGAGTTCTTTCAACACTTTAGCGACGTCTTCGCGTTCGAGACACCTCAGTAATACTCCATCATAGTTGATCCGGAAGAGTATCGAATTTATGAGGCGATATTGTGTGGATTTTAATCGAAGGGCTCTCCTTTCTCTGTTTTTGAGGTTTTCGGGACAAGTCCCGTGATGTAATAGATGAGAAAAATACTTGTACCAGGAGTCTGGTCCTAGGGAAATGTATGTTGCTTCACCACACCACAATGCTATTTCATTATCCCACCCCGGATCTTGGTTTTTTTTTATCTTGAGCTTCAGCTACGAGCTTGCACAAACCTTGTCCTTTTACTAGCTTGGTGGGTTTGATATCTAGATCAAACTCTTGGACTACCACCATCCAGTTCCCTCTTCTTTCTCCCATTTCTTGTTGGGTAAACAAGGATCGGACTGCGAGGTGTGGCACAATCACCTTGGTGTGATTCTTGAGGATGTATGACCTAAAATGTTTTACTACTTTATAGACCACGTAGGCCTCCTTGTCTACGGCGAGGTAATTGAGCTCAGCTCCTTGAAGGTTGGTGCTCATAAATGACACCGGGGCTTCATTGTTGTCATCATCCTTCTGAGTCAAAACCGTAGTTAGTGATTGGTCAGAGGCGAAAGTATAAAGGTTAAAGTCTCTGGTGAAATTGGGACTTCGCAATACCAGGGCCCGGGATATGGAAGCTTTGATATTGTTGAAAGCATCTTTTCGGTCATCATCCCACTTAAACTCGAAATATTTGTCAATCATTTTTTGTAAGGGTTTGATGATTTCAGCGAAGTCGGGGGTGAATTTCCTTATGAAATTAATTTGCCCGAAAAAAGACTACATAGCTTTCTTGTTATGAGGTAGAGGGAGTTGAGATATGGCTTGAATCCTTTTGGGGTCTATACGAATTCCTGCTTGAGATATAATATGACCTAACAACTTACCTTCTTCAACACCGAAGATAGTTTTCTTAGGATTGAGTGATATACTGTATTTTCGGCATCTTTCAAAAATCTGAGTTAAGTGTTGGATGTGTTCTTCTTTATTCTTTGAATACACCATTACGTCATCTAAATATACTACCACAGACTTACTTATAAGTCCCCGAAATGCCATGTCCATTGCCCTTTGAAAGATCACTCCTGCGTTAATCAAGCCGAAAGGCATGCGTTTATAAGCAAAGGTTCCCCATTTGGTCTGGAAGGTAGTTTTTAATCGGTCTTCCTCTGAAACCAACACTTGGTTGTATCCTGAGAAACTGTCTAGAAGGAAGAAAATTTATGAGCTCGACACGGTCTATAGTAGTTGCTCCATCGGTGGGACGGGATAATTGTCCTTTTTTGAAGCTTCATTGAGATTCTGGAAGTCTATGCATAATCGGATTTCTCCTGACATTTTACTTACTGGAACAAGGTTCGCTACCCAAGTGGAATGTCTAACTTGGAAAATTATCTTCGCATCTAAAAGCTTCCTTAACTCTTGATACATGAGGGGTTCCAAGGATGGGTGGTACTTCTGGAGCTTCTGTTGAAAAGGTTTGATTTCGGGTTTCAATGGGATGGTGTGTTGAATGATGCGGGTATCATATATTTTCAAATCTTTATAGGACCAAGCGAACACATCCTGGTATTGTCTGAATAATTTGAGGTAGGCTTTCCTCTCCTCTTTATATATCGTTTTGCCAAGGTTTACATACTTTGGGTTGTCTGGGGTTCCAATATTCACAGTTTCGTGGAGGGGACAGGAGCTACCAGTCTTTGCATTTTTAGGTCCTTTGAATCATTCCTTTAGATCAAAAAAATTCTCTAGATTTGCTATCCATTTTGGAATTTTGTGAGCCTTTGGTTTATCCACGTGTTGACCATCCCAAGGACTGGTTTCCATTAGTTGTTCTTGGAACTCTTCATCGTCTATAGGAGGTCTCTGAAGTTGTCTTGATTAGTCAAGAAGCTTATGATCTGTTCATTCCCCTCAAAGACTTTCCAATTAGAAATATTATTAGGTATCAATGGCTTGTAGAGAAGTTCTACAGTGAATTGGGAGGCTTCGTAATCTTCTAACAGTGAGAGTCTTGATGCAACGATGGCTAAGGAGTCAACAAGGATATTCTTCACTCTGGGGACCATGGTGATATTGAAATCTTCAAAGCATTCTATCTACCTCTGCACCTCCTGCTGGTAGTTCTTAAGATGAGGGGAGTTGCAGTGTATATAGTGTTTCTCACTTGTCTAATGATGATTTTTGAGTCTCTCAACACCTTTAATTCCTTGACATTAAGATTTATGGCTTTCTTTAACCCTTGTACTAGGGATTCATACTTAGCAATGTTGTTGGTGCACTCGAATTCTAGTCTACAAGACAAGAAATGGAATTTACCCTTCTGATCGATGAGGATGCACCCTACTCCCAAACCCTCTTGTGACTTGGATCCATCAAAATAAAGGGTCCAAATTTGTGAGCGACAATTTCTATCCCAATCAGTGTTCCGCTCTTCAATCTTTTCTTCCGGAAGACCTAACACTAGGTTTTGAAAAAAGAGAGAATCTTCCATTGGCATCAAGAATTCTTCTTGAAAATTCATTTCAGAGTTTTGAGTAAGTGAAACATCAGACAGGAGAGGAGAAAAATTGCCAAAGTGAGAATCACAAGAATAGTTCCCTAGTATGGGAAAATCGGTAGAGGTTGGTTCATTCGGGGTTTCCAGGTCAGTGACCGTATGTTTCAGGTATCTTTCCCTATCAATTATGATCATGTTCTTGTATCCCTTCAGCGATAGCCAAAGGTGTCCCCAGTCTATGCTAAAGTATCTGTTTAGTTTTTTGGACCAAACTCAGCTCAATAATAGCCCATATGCCTCAGGGATATCCACCACAATGATGTCAATCACCTGTACAAAATTAGGATGAGTGGCTATCTTGATCATCACCTCTTTGAGTTCCTCCATGACCTTGACCTGGGTCCTGTCTAGTTGTATGACATGCTTATCACTTTTTAGAGGTACAACACCTAATTTGTTACAAACAGCCAAGGGCATGACATTAGAAGATGCCCCGGAGTCTAACAGACAATTGTGGAGATTCATGTTGAAGACTTCGAACGTTAAAAGGAAAGGTGGTATAAAAGGCCTCTCCTTCCTACCTTCTGAATAGGTGTTTATCATTGGTTTTCTTTCCAAATCTTTAGGGGGAAGATTCTTCTCCTGACCATTGTCGATGGTCGAGTTTTTTACCAAACTTAGAGCTTGGAACAGAAGGTCTTTCTGCTGAGGGATTCTACATATGTCCATAACTAATACATTAGCTTTCATCTTCTTCAAATATTCTACTACATTGTAATCTAATTTAGGAGAATCACGAGTATGGATACTTATAGGTTTGTTACCGGGAGAGAAAGGTATTCTCAAGCGATCGGGAGTTAACTTACTTTGTGAGGCACGGGTGGCATCGGTATCCTTTGGGCCGGGTTGAACCTTACTACATGTCTGTATCACCGATATCTCTACGGGTGGTCCCTGAGATTTAAACAGATCATCCGAAGACATGATCATGTCGGGATCCCATATCAGCATGGCCATGTCTTGTGGTGGGTCAGCCTCTTCCTGATCGGAAATATTAAAGGCCGAACTGTTGGATGGTTCGGTCAAAGAGACTTCGTCTAGAAAATGATTGGCCATTAAATTCATGGTGTGGACCCACTGAGGTCATTCCCTTTCCAAGTGGTTCTCTTGGTGGTAAGTACATAAAGAATCAGATGCGACATTCCCTATATCAATGTTTAGGTTGGCTGGGGGAGATTCAATTGCTTTGAAAGGTTGGTTTATTTTAAAGAAAGGCTTATAGGGTCTTTGGATTTGGTTTCCCTCATCTACATTTATTTTCATATCTATAATCGCATTTGATAGTTTCTTGACCATGTGTTGCAGGTCTTCTATATCCCCATTACCTTTATCAAGAGTTGGTTCAGCCGGCTTCCCCGACGGTCTAGTCAAGAGGAGTCCTCTCCTAGGAGGGGGTTGGCTTTCTTTTCTCACTAGAGAGGCCTGGCCTTCTTTACATCCTTTCATCTGGAACTCTATCATCTTGGCCTCTTCAAAATTCTCTACAAGGGTTTCCTTAGTGGCCCTCTTAACAAACATTGAAGTAGAGGCCGAAAGTGCATTGGCATAGACCCCGATTTGCAACTCTTGAGTAGGTTTTTCCGCAGGCTGAAACTTGTTTAGGATAGTAGTGAATCTTTGATTGAAATATTTGACCCTTTATTTTGGGGTCATGGTGGTTGCGAATAATTCGGCCATAAGGGCTCCTGTGGTAGTTTCTTCGGCGAATTTGTCTAGGAAATCCTTTTGGAACTTAGTCCAGCTGGTTATGGATCCTACTAGAAAATTAAAATACCATGTGGAAGCTGTGTTCTCAAACATGTAGGGGAAGAGTCTGCATACTGCGTCTTCATGTTGAACATTCATAAGCATGATCGTGAGTATGAATTTATTTATATGATCATTGGGCAATCCTGAGGTTTCAGGATCATACTTGGGGAGTAAATTTTCTGGGTGCTGAGGGAGATTGTGTACTCATCCCGGGACAGCCACGGTGTCCCCGATCAACCAAGGCTGGTTGTCTTGAAGTGGAACTTCTCTCTCCTCCTCACGACCATTGTCCCCTTCCATATCTTCGGAATCAGAGTTAGGCTCTTCCTCTTCCAAAAGGTCGTTACGTTCAGAGATGTCGCTGGCTGGCATCTCGGGTATGACATCAAGAGGTTCTTTGATTTCGATGATCGCAAAATCTATTAAGTCTTCGACGCAATGTATGAAAACTTCGTCGGGAGTGCTGACTACTAGTTTTCTTTATTGTTTTCTTCGAGGGAGGATGGGGGTGAAGGGAAACACGCTGATTTTCCGGGTGTAGGCTCTGGTAATCCTTCTAAACTGATTCACTTTATCATGAGGGAGGGCGTAAGGTATTTCAGGGTGAAGATATCCTTCCTCGGAGTGGGGTGAGTTATCTGCTTCGGGAGTACTCGGTAAAGGTGGGCTTTCTGTTGGATGACTAGCCATGCACATGGGTCGTTACGAATCTATAGGTTGTTTGAAATGAGGAAACTTGCATATCTAGCCATTCATTCTCAGGCCCTCCTTCTAGCACCAATTTTGGTGATGGGGCCTAAATCCCCTAACTCAACAGCAGGAACCAAACCCGCCATTGAGGCCAATTAGACTCTATGGTGTTTGGAGTGGAATGGTTATCCAGATCTTACGATCTGGCCAAATTATCGATGAGATTTTGTGTTCTCGGGTGAAGGCCCTTCCTTCACTTAGGATAGTTCTTCTCTATATTATCTCTTAGATGGGGCTGGTATGAGATATGCAAGCCAGTATAAACCAACTTGGAAAAGACAGGACAAAAGTTTTTTTTAACTATTGGGAAGGGGTCGAGCTTGGGATAATCCGCTGCTTGAGCATGCAAACAATGATCTTATGCCAAAGGGCCTAGCACTAATACTCTAACCGAACGAGCATCCAACTACTGTCTGAGAAAACTACTTAACAGAAAGAAAAAGTATAAGTAATCAAGATCATGGCAAGAAAAATAATTCATCTACCAAGAAATTCATCACATGGCTGAGGTAAACTACTTAACATAAAGAAAAGAAACACATATGTAATCAAGATCATAGTAAGAAAAATAATTCATCTACCAAGACATTCATCACATAGAAGCACAATGATTTACTTCCATCATTTAAAGCAAATAACATCAAAACATTGCACCAGATAACTTGACAATAGAATTAATTGCTCTTACTCATTTACTGCAACATTCATGGAATAGGAAAGGAAGTAATTCTTCTCCTACTCCAATCACACACATCTGATGAAAAAAATAGCTCGTCTTTGGTCCAGAAGGGCTTCTTAATTCATAGCAGTCTCAAAATAATTATCAACAACCAAAAGAAAAATCGTTATTACAACAACCATCGACCTTTTGACCATCGGTCAATGCCCCTATTTATAATATAAAGTCTTAACAGTAATTAATGGTAAAATATAATTTGAGCTAATCAAAAAATCACACGTGGCGTTATCATCTAACAGTCCACCCGAGTTGTTTCTTGAAAAGGGTGGGCTCTTTCATAATCAAACCATCTGATAAAGAGTTCTTCACGGGTGTTGGCCCATGGAAATCTGTGATGTTCTATTGGAGCTGCATATATTCCCCTAACGTCTATTGCGTGCGCCCGATACTTTGCGAGGCTGAAGTTCAATTTCTAAAGCATGGTTCTGGCTTTGATTGGATGTCCTGCAAACTATTGTACTTTCCCTGGCTTTGCATCAGTGACCCTTACGCATTCTTTGGCCCATAATGCATCTTGTTCGGTGCACAGCTTGATTATTTCGTTTAGGTTGATAAACATATTAGGGGTACCATACTCGGGGAGTCCGATGTCTTTCATTATTTTATTGATTTATCCCAGTGCTTCTGACATCTGGCCCATTGTTCTTGGATTTCTTTGTGTGGGATTTGAGACATTTTGGCCTAGTATTCGACTGATTGCTTCATGCGATTGAGACTACTTTTACTTATTAGTCGAATGTCGTGGTCTTCCTTTTCTAGGCCTTTCTGGAATGCCTCAATAAACTCGAGACTCTCCACTGCCTACTGCACCTTCTCATACCATCGCTCCATTTCCTTACATGTTGCGAGTGTCATGAGTGTCTTCCTAGAATTCGACTATATTCGAGATTAACAGGTGTCTTCCCTTATTGAACTCATCGTAAACTTTACCGAACTCATTTTTTAAATACAAAGCTATCTGTGTAGCACCCTTATAGTAATCGGCAAGATTGCGTAAGTGTTCAAGCTCCTTTTGGGCAGCGGCAAGTTCTTTTTCATCTCTCCAGCTCTGTCCTGGGCGGCCTCTGAGAGGGATTTTCCCACACCAATCAGCTCAGATGTATGGACATCTATTGTATCGATTAAATTATCCTTAGTGACGACTATGATGGACTGATCCAGGGTGATTCTTCTCTTCTTTGCAGTCCTCTGTATGATAGCCTTTCTCTTTTGATCATAGGAGATCACATAGATGTATGTGACCTCATCTACCAGGTCTGGTATCTATTGATCACCCCATGTGAGATTGTTTCCCAAGCTTCCCACAGTGTATATTTGTTCTAGAGTGGGGTCTTGAACTTCTTCGTTCTGCCTTGTAGATCCAACTTCTACTTGTTTCTCACCAAGGATTTGGGCATTGGGTAGGATAGAGGTGTTAGGCATAGACTTGTCACTTACTTACTCATCGATCGTGGAACTATCGATTTCCTTCTGCAGAGGCTCGTCACTCAGGCCTACATCTATTTCGGGTTCATCGAAACTTCCTGTATTGAGATTACCTTCAACTTCAGCTTCTTTATGTGGGACTCCCTGGTCCTGAACCCCGAGCCCAGCAGAAGAGACATTTTCAAAACATGGGGAAGGGGTCTTTTTGGGACCTTCTTCTTCTTGGATGCGCACCGGGGTACCATGAGAGGGCTCTGTGCTCTCATGGTCATTGTATATGTGTATAAGCGTGCTCAAGGGGTTTGGCTCTTGTGTTTCTATCGACACCCGACCCTTCTCTGTATGAGTTGTTTCTTCTCCCGAGGGATCATTTGGCGATATCATAGCTTTGGGATTGTCTGACCCATTGGTGCCATTGGTGACTGTGAGACCAGGATCGCTTGGTTATATCGGGATTCTTCGGATAGTAGTTGAAATCCTAGGACTTATGCCAAGATGTGGGTTATTCTGCATCTGTTTCATTAGTAGCTGAGCTTGCTGGTATAAAAGTGTGCCACTCTCTTGAGCCGTTTGATCTTCAGGGAAATCTCTGATTTATACCGAGGATCCCTGATGAGATTTTGCGAGCCCAATGTCTTCTTGGGGATCATTTGTTTATTCCTCCAATTAATATACTATTGTTGCTTCAGGGCGTCAGCCAACTGCTTAAACTACTTGCTCCAAAAATGTGGCCTCCTCTTCATAGCTCATAACTGTGAATCTGGTTCCTCTAGGATCAGCCTTCCTGGCTACCACCATATCCCAATCTTGGGTGTTCTCGGTGAAAAATTCATCCTCAAACCGATCATGGGCATAAGGCCAACAGGATGATACCTGTGACGCGTGTTGTAGGACCAATCCCTTGGGATCGTGTTTGCAAAATCGGCCAGTTTGGAACCGAAATTCCAATTGACCTAGCCCAAGTTGTTTAGCATGCATGGTATCTTTGACCATGCAGAAGCCGATATGAAACTCATATGGTATGAAAGCCCGCTTCTTGTCTTTTACTAAAGTTGCATTGTAAACTTGTATGATGGTTTCATAGCATATTTCTCCTAACACTAGCCGGTCGGGAACATAAACGGGCAATAAATGTGGTGCCCCTTGGCGCCGAAAATCCTGATGTAGGTTTCTCGTTCATCCAAATACCAGTGACCAATTTTAAATATGACCTTATTTGCTTTGCCTGATAATCTAGGGCATTCTTTCTTAAAGAGAAAGAAGTAAATGGGCACAATAAACTGATCACAGATAACAACATATAATTTCTTGTACCTTTTTTCCCACAAGATGTTGTAGTATACATGGATTGCTATCTCTGAAGGGTTCCAATTCAAGTTCATCCCGACAAAAGCATTCCTGGCGCAGATGACGTCCAGTAGATACAAAGCCATGTAGAAGGCGGGGGTATCTCCCTCCTTTGGTGCCTGGGCCTGTTTTATGCAGGTGCTCAACTGTTTAGAGATGATAGCACCCCAATTGAAACCAGTGCCTGAAATGGTGACTATAAAATCCAGAGGCATCCAAGCTTCTGAAAATTGGGAGTATTCTTTCTCCCCATGCAATCTGCAGAGAAGGACCATGAGATAGGCATATGGTTCGCTGAGATTGTCCGTCAGGTACCAGCCAGAAGTTTGGTTCATGAATTTCTTGTCTTCCCTCCACCAGGATGCCATGATTTTGCTCGTGTTGTGAGAGGCATAGAAACTCAACACGAAATCAGTGCTCAACTTTTCTCTAGAATCATTGAGGGCAGGAAAACCCCGACGCATTCGCCATCGTCATCATTAATCAAACATTTATGTGCATCGGTGTGATCAATGAGCCACTTTAAGAGCTCCATGCAAGGGAAAGCCAGAGACCAGCTTGCCACCATGTGCAGATAAGCCTTGCGAATATTTGGGAGGACCTCGTCATCGATCTTCCTTGTATCAGGGTCGTTGTGCGAAGTACATTCAAGGGGTTCTTCTTTCTTAATCTTCTTGAAGACTTCTTCCCGGTGAGGAAAATTTGTCTTTGCTCCAATGCTTGCCTCTATATCCCCAAAAGCTGGGGGTTGGACAAAGGTCTCCTTGGTGATCACCTTGATGACGGACGTCGACTTAGGAGCGAATTCTAATTGTCTTGCAACTGTTGGGGAGGAGACTTCTCCTATTTCTGATTCTTGTAGATTTGGCGCCCATGGTGATTTCCTGGTGGATGGCTTCTTTGGAGGCATTGTCCCTGTAATGCTTGCTAAGATAATTGTTTAATACTCACTGGAATTCAGATGCTTCCTCTGTACTGGTGGCTTCGTTCTCTTGTTTGTTCTTAATTCCTTGCTGTGCAGAGTGGAATCACATAAAATGACTTGAAAGAATATAACTGGGAGATACTACCAATCATATCAATTAGTTAATACGGGTGATAAATGCAGATTTCAAAATAAACCGCTATCAGATTTCTGCCACTGAAACTTAACTAGTTGACGGCAGAGGCGCGAATGGAGATGCATTGTATCGGTGAGTTTAACGGTTCCCTTTTGATTCGCGTATGAGCTAGTAACTAATGTGTGATCTATGAACTAACTAAATCTTTGAATGCATAGTACTTGACACAGTTGGGGGTTAAACGTCACGTAATGTCTTACCTTCATAAAGATTGGGGATCGACTATTATTTAGATGGCTTATCAATACTACTATCTTCTTGATAAAACTCACAATACCGATGAAAATTGGATTGGTGATTAAGGGAACGTTTCAGGCATCAGCGGTCAGCGGTGGAACTCCTCTTTTGTGCGGCGCTCATGATTACACTTCTCTGCCGAAGCCGCAAGGATCGACCTTCGGTGAAATCTTTTCAAAGTTTGTTCGTAGGAAAGAAACACTATTATCGTCCGATGTCGACGAAGGTCGGTACTCGACTACTTTGACTTCTCAAAATGATTTTCACCACCTTAAGCTTTCATCGATGTCGAACTTCTCTAGGGAGTCGGGAAAATTCTAGGTCGTTGATTCCTTGAGTAGTCATTGTGCCTCTTAAGATGGTTCGAAACATATAAGATAAGTAGATTATCATTCTTAGACCAAGGAGAGAATAATCAACAATGGAAAACAAGGTGGTACCCAAAAGGAAATTGTCACAGAACTTTTAGGGTGTGTTGAGCACTCAACACAACTAGATAGTGTTTTTCTTACTTTATCTTCTAGGAACTTTTCTAGTGTGTGCTTGGTTTTCAATGTTAGTAAAAGCCTTACTGTGTCTTTGATATTCTCACAAAGTGGAATATCAAGAACTTTGTTGGTCATGAAGGCTTCTGGGCCTACTACCGGTTACATTGGAGCCACCACCGCCACCATTACAGCAAAGAATTGACCAACAAGGGTCTTTTGAGGTGACCAGACCGCAAGAAACTGTGCCCGAGCCATCCCCGAGAGGAGAACACGTGAATTTGGAGGAACCTACTATTTTTGAACTTGGAGCAGAAGATCTTGGTCCATTTAACCCTATGATCATTGACATGTCGATCGCTTTTGATACAGGTTTCCCCTCCAAGGGTAACACATCACGAGCGTCAGATAGTCCTTCAAGCATATATGGAAGAAAATGTTGCTACTTCGTCAGGGAGTCCTCACACTCCCTCAACAATTGCCACTACAGGGGGTGTTCCACCGCCTAACTCACCTTCGTTGGTCTGAACCACGATGGTCTCGACCACCTCTACTTCAAGCAATAGTCTAATTCTGTCTATGGAAGAGATCACTTCTCCATTCACACAGAGTGTGACGGGCCCTCCATTTTCATACAAGATTCCTAGCTTTGATACGAACTCCATCCTTACCTACTCCACCCTACACACCATGGGTCTGGAGGCAGGGAGCTCAAACGCTCCTTTGAAAGGGTCCATGGGGGGCACCTTAGCCCCCTATAATTCTATCCCTTAAGGTGGTGGTCATATATCGCCTTCGTCCTCCTTGCTCGACGATGCTCCTGAGCAACCCGTCGAGCCGAACATGAACTACAACATGTTCGGAGCAGGTAGTCTAGGACCTTCTTCCTACACCACACTGATGGGTTTAATGTTGTTCACTTTGTTCAGATAATTTAGCGATAACTCTTTCTCGTTAGTTGTCATCTCAGCCGAGGGAAACCCTGGTTTTGGACAACAAAATCCTGTCCAAGGTACTATTCCTACACAGGGGGAAAACACAAGAGTCTTCTCCTCACAAGGAATCTGGAATCCGTGGTAAGGATCAGTTCCCTCGTCAGGGATGTTGAATGGGGAAAACCCCTTCCATGTTCAATGGAACCCTAGGAAACGCTCAGTACCTATGCCCGTCGGATCAGCAGGGGGCAACCTTTTCTAGAATTATTGGAATACGACGCAGGGAGAAATCCCTGCCCACCCCTCAATGTCCAATTACAGGAGTCAGTCAATGATGTCCCAAAAAATGCAGTATCTGTATGCTGGCCAAGGCCATGGTGTCTACCAAAACCCTGGTCAGCAGTCAAACTTTTCCTGGCAACCTGGTGCCAGTCAAACTCCAAGCTCCTTTCTTCCCATACATAGTCAACAACTCAAACTATCGTTTCTAGCGACATTACATTTTCCAGACTTGTTAAGGTTGTTAAAAGACCCAATTTGTCATGATCTGCCTTGGCCTCCCATGCCGATGAAGTTTCCCTCGAAAATTTCGAAGTTCGAAGGTAAGCCTAACGAAGATCCAGGCGATCACGTGACCACTTTTCACCTATGGTGCTCGTCAAACTCTCTGTGAGATGACTCTGTATAGTTGCGCATGTTTCAACACACTCTTATCAAGAGTGCCGCAAAATGGTACATTGAGCTTGATCACTCAAGACACTCTTACTTTAGAGATTTGGAAATGGTTTTCCTAAAACCACTTTTTAACTACCTATGAGATATGATGTCGACACTGAATTGCTGGCCAACTTTGAGCAAACAAAGGTCGATCATATCTTGGATCACATCTGAGAATGGTGGCATCGGAAGAGTTTGATAAAAGTACCAGTCCAACCAGCTTTCCCGCTGGAGTGGTTCCTTAAGTCTTTGGTACCTCAGTTATCGAAGGACGTAGCAACGTTGGAAGTGTTTTCAGAGGAAGAGGTGATAATGAGAGCTTGGCAACTTGAACTGATATACTCTTAGTCTGGTTTAATCTATGAGGTTTTTCCAGATGCACCACGGCCCATCCTTGACAAGGCCAGACACAAGTCTGGACCACATGTCGATGGTATAGTTGGTTCAACGCAAGAAAATCCCACTAATCAACTGTCAAATCAATTGCAAAAATTGTCGATACAACAGACAGTGGCTAGCCAAACCTCTAGTTCGGTTGTTCCCCCTACTCAAACATCGGATGTACACAATGTGTAGTTGACGAACCCAAAGGCCAAACAGTAGCCTGAAGGGAAGAAAAAACAATGAAACAAAAAGGGTAAGGGGGATAAGAAACCTAGCAATAATGCTAGCAGGGGCAACACAGAAAAGAGAAATTTGAAGTATCTGTGTAACCTTTGCATGTAAGACCATCCTACTCACCTATGCCCTCATCTTTCGAAGGCCTAGAATTTATTGGCGCAACAACAACCTGCTGTGTTAACGAACCCATTTCCACATGGGAAACATTTGACTCAAGCCTCTTCGAGCACGAATGGGGAAAGTCAGGGACCCTCTCTGTCTTCTAGTAATCCCTCGACCGTGGAAATTTATATGATCAAAGGTGATGCTTACATAGCGACTAGGGAACACAATTACGGAATGCCAAAAACTGCTGAAAAAGGGTAAGGAAGCCATAAACCCATCTGTTCCTCTCCAGATTGAGAATACGATGGGTGAAACAATGACACACATCCCGAAAGGGGCATTCAAGAAAGCTTCCCATAATCCAAATGTGAGGGTTGCCCAGAATTACTCTATGGTAGAGGATTTGTCAAAAACCCTTTACGCGATGTCTGCATTGGAGGTCCTCTAGATTTGCTTTGTGTAGAGAAAGGCTCTGTTAGCTTCCTTGGGATCTTCCGAGACCTGTAATCTAGGAACGATCACACTTGATACAACCGACTTGAAACCTTGTCTCCCTTACCACGTTGCGTTTCAGATAGTAGTGGCTCACCCCACGAAATATTTTACTTGAAATATTTTTTGTACGGTGGTTGATGAGGGCGCCTCAACAAGTGTGATGTCGTTGGCATGTTGGAATGTCATTGGCCAACCTATTTTGTCTTTGTCACCTACTCTGCTTACTTCTTTCGATGATCATTCTTCCAGACCACATGGAATCATCCCTTCTTTCCCCGTGCAGTTGGGAGGGAAGACCATGTGCATCGAAGTTGAAGTGGTCGATGCACCTCTCGACTACAACCTATTGTTAGGAAGGAGTTGGACATATGCAATGCATGCAGTGGTTGCCACATTTTTTTGCGTCCTGTTGTTTTCACATGAGGGTCGAATCGTAACCATTGACCAATTTTCCTTCTCTAGGCCTGACCCTTCATCAGGGGCATCCACGGTCTCGATGATTGATAACCCTCAACCCAACATCGTCAACATGGGGGTTGGTCTGTGCCTACTTTTTACGGGTACTTTTGATTACCTGCCTCCTTCTGGCAATGTTAAGATGATATCAGCTGTCCCCGACCAGCCTAGAGCTGAAATCTTTCAAGTCTCATCATTTTGTATGACTTACTTTAACGATTCATGGACTCTTCCTTCCCCATCGGCTTCGATGGAGGGGACATGGCATCCTGGCATGGCCATGCCCTTGTCCGCGACAGAATTTTCATACAACATTGTCCAACAAGCTTCGACCAACCCCGATCTGACCCTCGCACAAGAGTTAGATCCAATTCTCGAGCCTATTTGGGCTCAAGGTTCCCTCGCCACTACTGATTCTTTAGACTTGGTCTTGCCCTATGAAGAGGCTATTATAGATGCATTGTTCGGTCCAGACCGAAGCTGGGATGATCTCCATCACAGATCTTATTTCCTCCCAGAGTTAAGAAGAATAGAGGTAGGTGAATTCATTTTGACTATGATTGGAGATAGGTCTTGTCCTATTAATCCTCCAGCTACACATGCAGTTTATGCTAAGGGAAATATGGAAACTATCGTTGAAACAATTCCTATTAACATATCCAAAACCCCTAGTGTTGTGGAGAATTTCTTCATCAGAGAGGACTACTCCCCAAAGGAGATTCAGATATATACAAATTTATTTAAGGAATTCCATGATGTTTTTTCCTGGTCTTATGAGGAAATGCTAGGTATTAATCCAAGAATCATCAAACATGAGATAACAACTTATCCTGACGTCAGGCCGATCTGATAGAAGCTTCTTCTGATGAATCCTCAGAAATCAGAAGTTATTAAGGGTGAAGTAGAGAAACTGCTCAAAGCCGATTTCATCTACCCCGTTCAGTTGACTCAATGTGTGTCAAATCCCATTCGAGTCAACAAAAAACATGGTACGATTCACGTGTGTATGGAATTTCGTGATTTGAATAAGACCTATCCAAAGGATAATTTCCCCACCACGTTCATTGATCAGAATGTCTATGAATGTGTAGGTTGTGAGGTATTTTCTTTCATGGATGGATTTTCGATATATAACCAGATACAGATTAATCCCGAAGACCAACATAAAACAAACTTTATCTGTCCGTGGGGCACATTTTCTTATCGTAAGATGCATTTTGGCCTGAAGAATGATGGAGCAACCTTTCAGTGGGCCATGTATTTTTATTTCCATGACCTTAGACATATAGTCAAGGCTTATCTCGATGATTTAGCATCATGATATTGTAAGAGAGTTGATCATCCCGTGCACCTCCAACTAATCTTTAAGCGATGTCGCTACGATCGTCTTCGTTTGAATCCAAACAAATACAGTTTATGCATGATGTCGAGTCGTACTCTAGGTTTCATAGTGTTTACAACGGGGATCATGGTCGATCCTCTAAAGGTTGAGGTGATAGTTCAATTGCCTCCCCCGTGCACAGTCCCTCAACTTCAAAGTTTACAGGGTAAAGTGAACTTTCTTCGACGTTTTATCGCAAACTATGTCGAAATCACTAAAGGATTCATGCATTTACTGAAGAAGGGAGTCCCTTTCTGTTGGGACGAAGCTGCTCAACACTCTTTCAAAGCGTTGAAACATACCCTCACGTATGCCCCTCTGCTCCAACCTCCTAATTATAATAAAGATTTCTGATTGTATTTGGTCGCTGCAGAGTCAACCATCGGTATGGTCTTGGTTCAAGAGAAAGATCTTCTTGAAGAGCATGTGATTTATTACCTGAGCCAAGGCCTGGTTGGACCAGAACTCAACTACTCCCATGTTGAGAAGCTTTCATTGGCAGCAGTGCATGTTGTCCAACGGTTTTGTCATTATATTCTTCTTCGTAAGACCACTGTCGTTGCCATTGTGAATCTGTCTCATTACGTGTCGACATGACGCGTCATTGTCAGAAAGATCAGTATATGGATTTCTATCCTCCAGGAAGTTGACTTGGATTTTGTTTCTATGAAATCCAAAAATTCATTAGTCTTTGTGGAACTTATCTTGGAAATTCTAGTCGAGTCATGTGATGTTACGCCCGAAGAATCACCGATTAAAGGAGATATTTTTCTGATTTCATCTTTAGACCCCTAGTATGGAGATATACTAGTCTATCTCCAGACTTTGAAGTTCCCTGCCTCTGCTTCTCGCGATGAGCGTCGACGTATATGCCATCAGGAACGAAACAATCTCATACTTGATGACACTCTATATTGTCGAGGTGTAGATTGTGTCCTTCATTGGTGCCTCATTCACGAAGAAACATAACTCATTCTTAACGACTGCCACACTGGAACATGTGGTGGTCATTTGTCTGGGTTGGAAACAACCCAAAATATTCTACGAGACGGTTAATTTTGGCCAACGTTAATCAAATACTGCGTTGAATCGGTCAAGACGTGCCACCCGTGTCAGATCTTGTCTCGAAAGATGAGGGCACATCCTGCTCCCATGTTTCTCGTCATTGTTGGTTGTCCCTTTGCCAAGTGGGGGATTGATTTTACTACATGCCACTTGGTTTCATCTAGGGGGAATCATTATATCATCCTAGCAGTAGACTACTTCACAAAGTGGGTCGAATCTATGCCGACATTCAATAATGATGGAGAGACAACAACTCTCTTTCTTTTTAACTAGATAATAGCAAGGTTCGACATCCCAAAGGAGATTGTCACTAACCATGGTAGTCACTTTTAGAATAAAATAATGTCTAAGTTAACATCAAATCTTGGGTTGAGGCAAGAGCATTCATCACCCTACTACCCACAAGAGAATGGTCAGGTGGAGGCTGTGAATAAGTCTCTCAAGAATATTCTATAGCGAACGATCAATTCTGCCAAGTCAAATTGCCATTTGATGTTGTACTCAACATTATGGAAGACTTCCACTGGTTTCTCACATTTTCAACTCGTTTATAGGCTGGAAGCAGTCCTGCCAATAGAGCACCAGATCACATCTCTGAAGTTGGCAATAGAGTTATTTCCAGACACTTCACTGCCTCAAGAACTCTTATTATATCTTGAGAAGCTCGATGAGAAACATCGTGATTCATCCCTGGCCAATGAGGCTCACAAGAAACAAATCAAGTGTTAGTATGATCGGTTCGTTCCTCCTCATATTTTCTCCAAAGGCGACCTTGTCCTGGTCTATGACTAAGATAAGGATCCCCTGGGGGTAGGCAAGTTCAAACCCATGTGGTTCAGACCTTTCATCGTGAAGGAGGTACTAAAGAAGGGCACTTATCGTTTAGTTGACTTTGAGGGAAATTATTTAGCGGAGCCTAGAAAAGGGCTCTACCTCAAGAAGTATTACCCGTAGGTGGGTCGCCTTGGGTGACTTCTTGTACATATGTATAGTTCTTATACAATTAGTTTTTTTTCTTTTTGTTTTATGAACGTGTCGTTATTTATGTCATATTTTTCACTGTGGTAGATGTCAAGTGAATCAGAGGTGTTCATTGGGTTTGCGGACAGTGCTAGATGACACACTTGGAGGCTTGCTTCCATAGCTTGGGTGATTTTCATGCCTCAAGGCCAGTTGCTATCTTCTGGAGGTATCTTTCTAGGTGATGCCACAAACAATGTCGTCGAGTACAATGCAGTGATAGAGTTGCTTCATGACGCTTTGTCGCATGGTATCTCTCACCTTCGGGTCTACTTAGATGCTTAGCTAGTTGTGTCCCAATTAAATGGGGTTTACCGCGTTTATGATCCTACTTTACATCGACGATTACTTAGTGTACGTCTCTTAGAATGTTTCTTTGACTACATTACGTATATCCGTGTTTCTAGGAGATTAAATCAAATGAAAGATACTCTAGCTAATCAAGTATTAGATTGGCATATTTCAAACACATAAAAAGAAGCACACACATATACATGTAGATACATTTGTAAAAAATGTGATCCATAATACATAAAGATGTAAATATATATATATATATATATATATATATATATATATATATGTCAGAGTACATCAGTGGGTGCGAACGCCTAAAAAATATTTGTCTGGTATACATCACGGGGCTTATGCCAAAAAAAATATACAAAAGAGTTCCCTTGGCACGTAAGTGATCCATCCTAGCTAATCACAAGGCCTATTGGCCCTGCCATAGTGAACAATGACATTCTCCAAACGTCGGAAGAGTTGGACCCAAGTCCGTGGCACCCCAACTGCATGAGGCTGCATCGATGGCGGGATATCCTCGATCTTAGCCATGGGAAATGCACGAGTGAGCGCGGTGAGGTTCCGCTCCACCCATCTCAAAACTCTCTCAGCCTCTTCGACTGGAGGTCCCCCTGCTGCTACTGCTATTGGTCCGACAGCTACTACTGGTACTGCCTTTGGTCGAGGACGTCGCCTAGTCCTCGAGAAGTCTATTGGATGCACTAGCCTCACATCTATACATAACATATACATAGTTGTCAGATACTCTAATACACATAAAAATGATATATATAAAATAAACTAAAAATTAAATAACTTTAAAAACACACATACCCATCTCTCCTCGCTCCTCGCGAGGAGGTACGGGCACATCCGGATCCCTGGAAAAGTTGATTCCAGTGTAGGGGTAGTCCTCTATCGTCAAAATATGTCATTCCCACTAGTCGAAAAATGCATCATCAAAGGCCTCTATGGTCCTTCCTCCCCCCTGTCGCGATAGCAATGTTGCCCATCTACACACTGCTGGAAGGAGGCCACATGACCCCGCACTGTCTCTCGCAAACTAAGGCTGGGTACTCTTGAAGAAGAAGAAAGAGAAAAAAATGGTACCAAACCCGAAGTTTTTGTTACTCCGCCCTCGACACTTTGTGAGATGCCTCTTTATCCAATCAAGCATGTTCATGCTCCAGTCAAATACTTGTGCATTTAAGCACTGCATCGCACAATATATGTGCGCCCAAGAGGCCTAATGTAAGGCCATGGATCCAGTGATTCACCCAATAAGAAAAACTATCACCTTCAATGATAGGTTGGTGATATTGTGGATTGGCACCTGAGAACCTACTTTCTCAGTGTCGGCTTCATAATGCATTCCGATCATCTCGACAATGTTGTGGGGCCCAAGGGTAAATGAATGCAAGTTGACTGGTTCCCCTCTCCTCGAGATACCAATCAGAAAGTATATGTTTTCAATCATTGGATTCAACGACTTCCCCTCCAGCATAAACGCCTCAGCGTCAGGGTGCCAATAATCCACCAAGGCATTCAGCAGCCTGGGTTGTGCCCTCATGAGTGGACACCGGTAAAAATTCCATAACCTGCATTGTTTTAATGCGATGATAGCAGTAGGGTCCTCATCGACCAAGATATCAATATCCTCATGCTCCCTCTCTCTCCAGTGGACATACATCCTATTACATGACAAGTTCAGGGGGGAGTTAGCTCTTACATTTTCATTTTTTCAATACGTTTGAAGGTGTACACGGGTTATCTTGGACACAGTCGTGTATGCACGCGAGATTTCCTTGGACAACCCATGTACAAGTAGGGCCGCCCTTTTTTAGGAGGGCGCCCCCCCTCAAAAACTAAATTAAATGCTAAATTAAATTATGGAAATGCAAGAGGGATGAATTTGTACTTATTTGGTCTGAGTGGAAGTTTGTTTCGTCCTCTAAATCTCTTGGAATCAACTCTTTTAGCAAAGGGGTTTTTTTCACTTTTTGGTTAATTCTCAATTTGCAATGGTGAAAATGAGTTGTCAGCTTCTATTTATAGACTTTTTGGCCCTTTTTGGCCCTTTTTGCCACTTTTTTGAACCCTTTTGTCATTTTTTCTAACTTGAAAATCATTTAGTATGGTTCTTGAGTTTCTTATTGGATGTTATGATGCACTTTGATTTTAGGTTTGCTAATTTTTGTGAGATGGGCCACTTTTAAAGGTCCTTTGGTAAAAGTCATTTTTCCAACTTTTTGCATATAAGTTAGGATTCCACCTCCACTTTCTGCATCTCGTTGTGTTTTTCGCTTGGCCATAAGATCGATCCCACCAAACTGTGACACGAAACCATCATTGTTGCTTTAGAAGTGTCATAGTTTAGTGGTAGAGACTACCTTTACGTGGATTCCCTAGTTGGATCCTTGTTGCATTTTGGTGTCCATGTAGTCGTTAATGATTTTAGGCTTGCGAGTCCTTGTTAATCGTGTCCTGATTACGGGATTGAGCCTCATACATCTGATGTGTCATCACTCTTGGCCTCACCCTCAGGACTCCCAAAAATGAGCATACTTTGTTGACTTTCAAGCTCGCTTTGAAATCAGAAAGCAACATCCGACGAGACTACATTTATGCTTTTCAATCTGGTTTGGATTAACTGAGAAAAGTAACTTCTTGGAGTCTTCCTTAAACCCTTTTCAGAATCTATAAACATGAAAATATTTTCGAGTGATCTTGTTGTCCTTCACGCTCGCCAAACTAAAACTTGAAGGCATGTTTGTTCGACGGTAGTTTACCCCTTTTTCGACATGGATGGTCAATTTTACGAACAAAGGTATACTCTAGGAACTTTGGTTCGCTAGAAGAGTATTCTCAGGTATAAGTTTAACCCTTTTTCGGGCCTAAGGGACTAAATTTATGAAAAAGGAACCCCCACGGAGTCCATAGCTAAGCTCTTTTCAGACTCCTTAAAATTGAAAAGATCTTCGAGTGACCTTGTTCATTCACACTCGTTAAATTGGTCCAGAAGAACATACTATACGAATTCCATAGTTAATCTCTTTTCAGACTCCTTGAAATTGAAAAGATCATCAAGTGACCTTGTTCCTTCACACTCATTAAATTGGTCCAGAAGAACATACTATACGAAGTCCATATTTAAGCTCTTTTCAGACTCCTTAAAATTGAGAAGATTGTTGAGTGATCTTGTTTGTGTTACACTTGTTAAAATGGTTCTAAATAGATGTCTTTTCGGTGCTAGTTTATCCATTTTTCAAACTGACTAGACTATTTTCGAAAAAGGTACCCCAATGGAGTCTTCTTTTACATTTTTTCAGACTCTCTAAATGTGAAAAAACCACTAAGCTTACCTTCTCTGGGATCGTGAAAAATACATTGACGGGGGTTTCATCATGTCTTGCTATTCGCATTTGCATCTCTGCATCTTTGGCCTAATGTCGGCTCCGTGTTTCTCTCAACTAAACCTTTGAAGCATGCCTTATACACAAGTCTTGTATCACTTTTCCTCTGTGACATGACACGTTGACCCATGGAGGAATTTTCCCCGAGTGTCCTTTTCCTGCACATGTCTCCTTGATTTGAGCATTAGTGTGTTCCTTGCGCTTGGAACTAGTATGCTTGCGACACTCGTTCCTCCTTTGTAATGTAGCATTCCTTTATTCTTTTTCAATCTCTTTAAAAATATTGAAAAAGACAAAAAAACTCAAAAATACCCCAAAAATAGGACGAGAAATATATTTTCTTTTCTGGAGCACAATGAGTCGCCCTTGGACAAAGCACATCCTTTTGTTTGTTCGTCTATATTTTGGATTTAATATGACCTTAGGAAGTTGTTCTCGCTACATAGAGTTGTGTCCTCCTCTATTTGGTTATCCTTCCAAGCACATGGAGAGTTTGCGTTGCCTCCTACATTGTGAACTCATGTCAATGCCATGCTACCTGAGTCTGATCATCTATCGTGCTCTTTTCCAAGAGAAGTTTTACCCAGCCAGAGTCGGCCTTTCTATATTTTGTCTCTTGACGTCATGTCCGACCATCTCGAAATTCCAATCAAGTCCTTGTTCAAAATCAATGCAGTTCACTGCCTGATCACCAAGTGTTAATATTATGGTAGTTGTGGGAGGTATTTACCCCCACGTGTGAACCTGACGAGAATAGAAGACTCCAGGAAGAAGGAGAAATTCTAATGAGTTGGCTAATAACCCTAGAAGCCTTGTCGGCTCAAGAAGATAATTTATATTAGGCTATTATCCTTCAAGAGAAGAAGTTGGCCAGAAATAATAATAATATATTGAACAGACACATATCCAGAAGGAGAAGTCAGCCCCAGCAAAACTGGCAGGATTACTATAAATACAGGGCGCTAGTTCTCATTTGCAACATCTCAGAATTGCAGTTTCCTAGTTGGTGCGCACTATAGTTCCAGTCTGGTGCACAGGTTTGGAGGAGGGTCGTAGCTGCAGCTACAGTAGCTAGTTATCAGTATTGGCTTGGATATCTCTTGGCTAGGGTTTGGGACTATCTGATCAGTCTTTTGTGTTGCACTATCGTTGGGGAGAGATGCACTGCCCTTTGTTTGGCTATCTAGCCTAGAGTTTTCTTCTGGAGGAATTTCTCATCCAAGGTTAAGGTGCTCGAAGGGAGGCTTCGGCCTATGGTTGGGTGACGAAGGTATCATCAATGATAAAATGAGCACACCATCTTCTATATTCTAATAGGTTATGGGCCCACACCCCTTCAGACACCCTAAAATGCTGGAAGGAAACATAGCCACTAGATATTGAGCTTGTTGAGGAACTGCCACTAGGGTTACTAGTAGGAGCAGCTTCAAAAAGCACTGCAGTTAGGGTTACCGGCAGAAGCAGTTGCAAAAACCCTAAACCTCTTGTTGAGGCACCTTAGGTGACGAGATTGACCTAATCTCGGGATAGATCAATGTGCCCTAGCCCAGTGCATCTCCTGGTACTTTTAGAAGGCCAAGACATGAAGTTTGAATTTTTCGTCAAATCTAGGGTTTGACCAAGTCAAGCAAGCCATGACGAACTCTATGAAGTCTGAGAACAAGCTAGATGGAGCCTCTAACTTCAGATCATGGAAGACAAGGATTGACCTCATCCTTGCTAAGAATAAAGTGTTGGATATTGTGAAAGGAAAGATCGTGAAGCCAGAGTTTAAAGAAGGAGAAGAGAAGGAACTATAGAACGTTGCAGCTATGGAGAAGTTCAAAGATGTTGACATCAATGCCATGAGTATCATAGTGGATTTCATAAAAGACCACTTGATACCCTACATCTCCCATCTTGACTCATCGAAGAAGATGTACGATACCCTACATTACGAGATCCAGAACTAGAGATTCTCTTAGATGGAGGGAGAAGACTATGATGATTGATTGTTCCAGTACACCAGACTTATCTCTATATAAGTCATTATATTATCCGCAACATCCATGAGTCAGAATTCTACATCAGATGAATGCAAAGAATGTTCTCTAGAGAAATTGAATAAAGATCATATAAAGAGCAATCTCAAGACTTTGAGCCATACCAGAAAGAGACTCTTGTATGTAGAAGACAACATGGTGGAGAACCTCCAGTGCACAGCAGAAGCATGCTGAAGATTTCCAATAACATCAAGATGACTACTCAGAAGATCAGATCTCATGATGACAGAAGAAGTACCACATGAATATGATCTAGTTCTCCAACCATGATATACTCTACTGATTAGATCTACATGAATCCTTCACAGTGTTACAGACTACAGTACAAACATTACATTATCCATGATAAAATCCAGAAGGGAGAAAATGATCTCTGAAATACATATCTCCACAGATGAGGAGATAAGCATACATTTTGGTAAGGCCTCTATTCAAGATGAAAGAACTTGCATACTCAGGATAGAGCTCGTGGAAATGACTCTCTTAGCTGGAAGGGAAGACTCTCCAAACTAGAAGAAGGTACGCAAACATTTTATTTTTGTGATTGAAATAACTCTCCAATTAGAAGGGAGCATTGAAAATATTTGTAATTGAAAAATAGTCCAGAGTGGACAAATTCTTTCCTGTTTGGAAAGTGGATTGAGATTTCTGATGGACAGTGACTTCCCATTGTAGTTAACATGGGAGGTAGACCGATTGTTGATGTATCATAGACAGTGACTTCCCATTATGGGGAGTGGTCTAGGACATTCATTCTTCTTGGCAGTCACTATGAGTAGTGGTCAAGTAGAATGGTCCGCCTCATCGGGCAGTCATTCTTTCGAAGTTCATAGTTGTGAGCAGTTTCGAAGAATCGTCCATTTTGGAGGTTTATGCAGGACAGACATTCCTCGAGGGCAGACTCATTCTCTCCAGGTTACACTTTGTTTAGTGTCGGAGGAATGGCCTGGGGGGGGGAATGGTCTAGACAGTTATTCCTCGAGGGCAGACTCATTCTCTCCAGGTTACACTTTGTTTAGTGTCGGAAGAATGGCCCAGGGTGGGGAATAGTCCAGGCTCAGCAATCAGGGACAGTTATTCCTCGAGGGTAGACTCATTCTCTCCAGGTTACACTTTTTTTAGTGTCGGAAGAATGGCCCAGGGTTTCGGAATAGTCCAGGACAGTCATTCCTTAGGGCAGACTCATTCCCTCTAGGCTACACTTTGTTTAGTGTCGGAGGAATGGCCCAGGGTAAGGAATAGTCCAAACATTTATCGAGGGTAGACTCATTCTCTCTAGGTTACACTTTTTTTAGTGTCAGAGGAATGGCCCAGGGTGAGAAATGGTCCAGGCTCAGAAATCAAAAATAATCCTTCTTCCTTGGTTGAGAAGAAAGGGGCAGATAGCCCATTGTTGATATTCTATATTGAGGGCAGACATTCTTTCAGATCTCACAGACGTGAGTGAAAGATTGGCCTAGATGATTATTGTTGATATTCTATATTGAGGGCAGACACTCTTTCAAGATCTCATAGACGTGAGTGAAAGATTGGCCCAGATGATTCAGTTTTTATCATAACATTGTTTCTATGTAGATGAAGACTATTGTGGTGGAAGACATTCTTTCAGATCTCACGGACGTGAGTGAAAGATTGGCCCAGATGATACAGTTTCTATCATAACATTGTTTCTATGTAGGATGCTCTCAGATGTTTTTTATGAAGACTATATGACAGTAGATGAGAACTATTGTGGTGAATATGTTTCATTGTTCACAATTATACGTTGTTGATCAAGTACTTGTGTGTTACTTGATGTGGTAGTTAACCACTGGATTGTAGTTGTGTACTACTATGAATAGACACGGTTGTGTTCTATTCTTGTTCTAATTGCCTTGAAGACTATCAGCAGATTATTGGAGATAATGATCATTCAGATGAATGATGAACAGAGATTTTATAGATGGAAAACAGTTCAGAGCTTTTACTCCTCTTGTATCACTCTATGGTGAGAGTGACTTATCCAGCATCATATCTAACTACTCAGATGAAGTATGGTTTCGAGAGATGATGCAGTTGATGATGATGGTGATGCTTATGATCTAGTCATGAAATAGTCTAGATGACTATATTGATGCTACCGGGTAAATGGTATATTTTGTGCTCAAGTCCATTACCTGTAAATACCTCTCTAGCTAGGAGGGAGTGTTAATATTATGGTAGCTGTGGGAGGAATTTACCCCCACATGTGAACCTGACAAGAATAGAAGACTCGGGGAAGCAAGAGAAATCCTAATGAGTTGGCTAATAACCCTAGAAGCCTTGTCGGCTCAAGAATATAATTTATGTTAAGCTATTAGCCTTCAAGAGAAGAAGTTGGCCAGAAATAATAATAATATACTGAACAGGCACATATCCAGAAGGAGAAGTCATACCCAGCAAAACTGGAAGGATTACTATAAATACAGGGCGCTAGTTTTCATTTGCAGCATCTTAGAATTGCAGTTTCCCAGTTGGTGCGCACTGCAGTTGCAGTCTGGTGCGCAGGTTTGGAGGAGGGTTGTAGGTGCAGCTGCAGCAGCAGCTAGTTCTCAGTATTGGCTTGGATATCTCTTGGCTAGGGTTTGGGACTATCTGATCAGTATTTTGTGTTGCGCTATCCTTGGGGAGAGATGCGCTCCCCTTTGTTTGTCTATCTAGCCTAGGGTTTGCTTCCAGAGGAATTTCACAGTCAAGGTTAAGGTGCTCGGAGGGAGGCTTCGGCCTATGGTTGGGTGATGAAGGTATCATCAATGATTAAACAAGCACACCATATTCTTTATTCTAACATTTTATTGGCCCACACCCCTTCAGTCACCCTAAAACACTGGAAGGAAACATAGCCACTAGATATTGAGCTCGTTGAGGAACTGCCACTAGGGTTACTAGTTGGAGCAGCTTCCAAGATCACTGCAGCTAGGGTTACCAGCAAAAGCAGTTGTAGAAACCCTAAACCTCTTGTTGAGGCACCTTAGGTGATGATATTGACCTAATATCTGAATAGATCAGTGTGCCCTAGCCCAGCGCATCTCCTGGTACTCTTAGAAGGCCAAGACGTGAAGTTTGGATTTCCGGTCAAATCTACGGTTTGACCAAGTCAAGCAAGCCATGAAGACATCTATGAAGTCTTAGAACAAGCTAGATGTGCCTCTAACTTTAGAGCATGGAAGACAAGGATTGACCTCATCCTTGCTACGAATAAAGTGTTGGATATTGTGAAAGGAAATATCGTGAAGCCAGAGTTTAAAGAAGGAGAAGAGAAGGAACCGCAGAATGTTGCAGCTTTGGAGAAGTTCAAAGATGTTGACATCAATGCCATGAGTATCATAGTGGATTACATAAAATACCACTTGATACCCTACATCTCCCATCTTGACTCATCGAAGAAGATGTATGATGCCCCAACAAAGCTCTTCTCAGTCAGAAACATTGGACAATTTATGAGTCTGAAGAATGAGCTCTGTGACATGAAGATGAATGATGACGATAGAATAAAATCATACTTTATAAGGATCTCCCAGCTAAGAGATCAACTACAAGATATTGAAGAGATCACTTCAGAAAAGGAATTGGTGAACATAGTACTCAATGGTCTTCCCAAAACATGGGATGCATTTTCCGCAAGCATGAACACAAGGAAGGAGTACCCAACATTTGAAGAACATTGGACTTGCTATGCTCAAGAAGAATCAAGGATCAATGCAAAAGAGAAACCTCAAAAGAAGCACGATGATCAAGCCTTCACAGAAAGATTCAAGAACTTCATGGACAAAAGAAAGTTCGATTCAAGAAGGAAGCCAAAACAAAGAAAAGATATTTCAGAAATACAATGCTTCAACTGTCATAAGTACGGTCACTACAGGAATCAATGTCCAGAGCTAAAGAAAAGGAAATAGAAGCATGAAGCATCAGCTGCCGAAGAAAAGGAACCTACAAAGAAGACTAAGCAGGATGGAAGAGACTTCTTCTACTAAAAGGTAAACAACACCATTCTTATTTTCTGTACATATCCTCCTTGCATCATCTCTGTACATATCCTATATATCTATCTCTTGGAAGATAATGTGTTCCAAGAAGAACTATACCTATGAAAGAAAAACAAGACAAGGATGAATATCATTAGATAATACATATGAAAGGATGAAATACAAATCATGTGGAAGACATTACAAGATAAGACCGAAATCAGAATCAATCTTGAAAAGACTTGAAAAAAGCAAAGACAAGAAAGAAGTCAACAATCGAAAGGAAACTGGAAAAAGACTCATAAAATCCTATAGAAGACAACAAGACGGAAGCATGGACTCTGTTAGACAAGAGAGCCAATTATATATTGCAGAAGACAATAAGGTTGTAGATGGAAGCGTGGACTCTATTATATATTGTAGAAGACAATAAGGACAGAGATGGAAGCATGGACTCTATCAAACGAAGGGAGGAGATTATATCCACTTATACATGAAGCAAGGATCAGGAGGGAGCTAATCCTATGATCCCTTGAAGATGATGAAAAATATATCTATATATCCATGGTAGAAGCCATGATAAAGACAGTACGTGTTCATCTCAACCGCAGAAGAAGACCTTTTTCGAAGAGAAGCCTTAAAGTATTTTTGATTGTCCATCCAAAACCATGAACCGGGGATGAAGGTAAGAAGTGGAATCTCTAGGGCATGGAATCTATAAGGAACTCCATGGACCCAAGAGCTAAAGAAAAACATGAAAAACAACATGAAGATTCCAAGAAAGAAGAATCAGAACAACCAGACAATGTATCAAGGAATCACAAGATTACCAGCCTGATATGAACTCACTAAAAGAAATCAAGCAGAAGAACTGAAAGTCGTGATGAAGAACAGTGTACGGAAGACTTATGAATGAAAAAATTACGAGATCCAGAACCAGAGATTCTCTTAGATGGAGAGAGAAGACTATGATGATTGATTGTTCTAGTACACCAGAATTATCTATATATAAGTCATTATATTATCCGCAACATCCATGAGTCGGAATTCTACATCAAACGAATGCAAAGAATGTTCTCTAGAGAAATTGAATAAAGAGAATATAAAGAGAAATCTCAAGACTTTGAGCCATACCAGAAAGAGACTCCTGTATGTAGAAGACAACATGGTGGAGAAACTCCAGTGCACAGTAGAAGCATGGTGAAGATTTCCTATAACATCAAGATGACTACTCAGAAGATCAGATCTCATGATGACAGAAGAAGTACCACATAAATATGATCCAGTACTCCAACCATGATATACTCTACTGATTAGATCTACATGAAGCCTTCACAGTGTTACAGACTACTGTACAAACATTACATTATCCATGATAAAATCCAGAAGGGAGAAAATGATCTCTGAAATACATATCTCCACAGATGAGCAGATAAGCATACATTTTGGTAAATCCTCTATTCAAGATGAAAGAACTTGCATACTCAAGATAGAGCTCATGGAAATGACTCTCTTAGCTAGAAGGGAAGACTCTCAAAACTAGAAGAAGGTATGCAAACATTTTATTTTTGTGATTGAAATAACTCTCCAGTTAGGAGGGAGCATTTAAAATATTTGTAATTGAAAAATAGTCCAGATTGGACAAATGATTTCTTGTTCGGAAAGTGGATTGAGATTTCTGATGGACAGTGACTTCCCATTGTAGTTAACATGGGAGGTAGACTGATTGTTGATGTATCATAGACAGTGACTTCCCATTATGGGGAGTGGTCTAGGACAGTCATTCTTCTTGGCAGTCACTCTGAGTAGTGGTCAAGTAGAATGGTCTGCCTCACCGGGTAGTCATTCTTTCGAAGTTCATAGTTGTGAGCAGTTTCGAAGAATCATCCGTTTTGGAGGTTGATGCAGGACAGACATTCCTCAAGGGCAGACTCATTCTCTCCAGTTTACACTTTGTTTAGTGTCGGAGGAATGGCCCCAGGGGGGGGGAATGGTCTAGACAGTTATTCCTCGAGGGAAGACTCATTCTCTCCAGGTTACACTTTGTTTAGTGTTGGAAGAATGGCCCAGGGTGGGGAATAGTCCAAGCTCAGCAATCAGGGACATTTATTCCTGGAGGGTAGACTCATTCTCTCCAGGTTACACTTTGTTTAGTGTCGGAAGAATGGCCCAGGGTGGGGAATAGTCTAGGACAGTCATTCCTTAGGGAAGACTCATTCCCTCCAGGCTACACTTTGTTTAGTGTCATAGGAATGGCCTAGGGTAAGGAATGGTCCAAACATTTCTCGAGGGCAGACTCATTCTCTCCAGGTTACACTTTGTTTAGTGTCAGAGGAATTGCCCAAGGTGAGAAATGGTCCAGGCTCAGAAATAAAAAATAATCCTTCTTCCTTGGTTGAGAAGAAAGGGGCAGATAGCCCATTGCTGATATTCTATATTGAGGGCAGACATTCTTTCAGATCTCACAGACGTGAGTGAAAGATTGGCCCAGATAATTATTGTTGATATTTTATACTGAGGGCAGACACTCTTTCAAGATCTCATAGACGTGAGTGAAATATTGGCCCAGATGATTCAGTTTTTATCATAACATTGTTTCTATGCAGATGAAGACTATTGTGGTGGCAGAAATTCTTTCAGATCTCACAGACGTGAGTGAAAGATTGGCCCAGATGATACAGTTTCTATCATAACATTGTTTCTATGCAGGATGCTCTCAGATGTTTGTTATGAAGACTATATGACAGTAGATGAGGACTACTGTGTGGAATATGTTTCACTGTTCACAACTCTACGTTATTGATCAAGTACTTGTGTGTTACTTGATGTGGTAGTTAACCATTGTATTGTAGTTGTGTACTACTATGAATAGACACAGTTGTGTTCTATTCTTGTTCTAATTGCCTTGAAGACTATTAGCAGATTATTGGAGATAATGATCATTCAGATGAATAATGAACAAAGATTTTACAGACGAAAAAAAATTCAGAGCTTTTACTCCTATTGTATCACTCTATGGTGAGAGTGACTTATCCAGCATCATATCTAACTACGCAGATGAAGTATGGTTTCGAGAGATGATGCAGTTGATGATGATGGTGATGCTCATGATCTAGTCATGAAATAGTCTAGATGACTATATTGATGCTACCGGGTAAATGGTATATTTTGTGCTCAAGTCCATTACCTGTAAATACCTCTCTAGCTAGGAGGGAGTGTTAATATTATGGTAGCTGCGGGAGGCATTTACCACCACATGTGAACCTGACAAGAATAGAAGACTCAGGGAAGCAAGAGAAATCCTAATAACCTGGATAATAACCCTAGAAGCCTTGTCGGATCAAGAAGATAATTTATATTAGGATATTAGCCTTCAAGAGAAGAAGTTGGCCAAAAATAATAATAATATACTGAACAGACACATATCCAGAAGGAGAAGTCCACCCCAGAAAACTGGCAGGATTACTATAAATAAAGGGCACTAGTTCTCATTTGCAACATCTCATAATTGCAGTTTCCCAGTTGGTGTGCACTGTAGTTGCAGACTGGTGTGTAGGTTTGGAGGAGGGTTGCAGCTGCAGCTGCAGCAGCAGCTAGTTCTCAATATTGGATTGGATATCTCTTGGCTAGGGTTTGGGACTATCTGATAAGTATTTTGTGTTGCTCTATCCTTGGGGAGAGATGCGTTGCCCTTTGTTTGGCTATCTAGTCTAGGGTTTGCTTCTGGAGGAATTTCTCAGTCAAGGTTAAGGTGCTTGGAGGGAGGCTTCGGCCTATTGTTGGGTTACGAAGGTATCATCAATGGTAAAATGAGCACACCATATTCTATATTCTAACGGGTTATTGGCCCACACCTCTTCAGTCACCCTAAAACGCTAGAAGGAAACATAGCTTCTAGATATTGAGCTCATTGAAGAACTGCCACTAGGGTTACTAGTAGGAGCAGCTTCCAAAATCATTGCAGTTAGGGTTACCAGCAGAAGCAGTTGCAGAAACCCTAAACCTCTTGTCGAGGCACCTTAGGTGACGATATTGATCTAATCTCTGGATAGATTAGTGTGCCCTAGCCCAGCGCATCTCCTGGTACTCTTAGAAGGCCAAGACGTGAAGTTTGGATTTTCGGTCAAATCTAGGGTTTGACCAAGTCAAGCAATCCATGACAAACTCTATGAAGTCTGAGAACAAGCTAGATGGAGCCTCTAACTTTAGAGCATGGAAGACAAGGATTGACCTCATCCTTGCTAAGAATAAAGTGTTGTATATTGTGAAAGGAAAGATCGTGAAGCCAGAGTTTAAAGAAGGAGAAGAGAAGGAACCGCAGAAGGTTGCAGCTATGGAGAAGTTCAAAGATGTTGACATCAATGCCATGAGTATCATAGTGGATTCCATAAAAGACCACTTGATACCCTACATCTCCCATCTTGACTCATCGAAGAAGATGTACGATGCCCCAACAAATCTCTTCTCAGTCAGAAACATTGGACAAGTTATGAGTCTGAAGAATGAGCTCTGTGACATGAAGATGAATGATGACGATAGCATAACATCATAATTTGTAAGGATCTCCCAACTAAGAGATCAAATACAAGCTATTGAACAGATCACTTCAGAAAATGAATTGGTGAACATAGTACTCAATGGTCTTCCCAAAACATGGGATGCATTTGCCGCAAGCATGAACACAAGGAAGGAGTAACTGACATTTGAAGAACATTGGACTTGTTGTGCTCAAGAAGAATCAACGATCAATGCAAAAGAGAAACCTCAAAAGAAGCACGATGATCAAGCCTTCACAGCAAGATTCAAGAACTTCATGGACAAAAGAAAGTTCGATTCAAGAAGGAAGCCAAAACAAAGAAAAGATATTTCAGAAATACAATGCTTCAACTGTCAGAAGTACGGTCACTACAGGAATCAATGTCCCGAGCTAAAGAAAAGGAAAGAGAAGCATGAAGCATCAGTTTCCAAAGAAAAGGAACCTACAAAGAAGTCTAAGCAGGATGGAAGAGACTTCTTCTACTAAAAGGTAAACAACACTATTCATATTTTCTGTACATATCCTGCTTGCATCGTCTCTGTACATATCCTATATATCTATCGCTTGGAAGATAATGTGTTCCAAGAAGAACTATACCTATGAAAGAACAACAAGACAAGGATGAATATCATTAGATAATACATATGAAAGGATGAAATACAAATCATGTGGAAGACATTACAAGTTAAGACCGAAATCAGAATCAATCTTGAAAAGACTTGGATAAAGCAAAGACAAGAAAGAAGTCAACAACCGAAAGGAAACTGGAAAAAGACTCATGACATCCTATAGAAGACAACAAGACGGAAGCATGGACTCTGTTAGACAAGAGAGCCAATTATATATTGCAGAAGACAATAAGGTTGCAGATGGAAGCGTGGACTCTATTATATATTGTAGAAGACAATAAGGATGGAGAGAGAAGCATGGACTCAGTCAGACGAAGGGCGCAGATTATATGCACTTATACATGAAGCAAGGATCGGGAGGGATCTAATCCTATGATCCATTGAAGATGATGAAATATATATATATATATATCCATGGTAGAAGCCATGAAAACGATAGTACGTGTTCAACTCAACCGCAGAAGAAGACCTTTTTCGAAGAGAAGCCTTAAAGTATTTTTGATTGTCCATCCAGATCCGTGAACCAGTGATGAAGGTAAGAAGTGGAATCTATAGGGCATGGAATCTATAAGAAACTCCATGGACCCAAGAGCTAAAGAAAAACATGAAGAAGAACATGAATATTCCAAGAAAGAAGAATCAGAACAACCAGTCATTGTATCAAGGAATCACAAGATTACCAGCCTGATATGAACTCACTAAAAGAAATCAAGCAGAAGAACTGAAAATCGTGATGAAGAACAGTGTACGAAAGACTTATGAATGAAAACATTACGAGATCCAGAACCAGAGATTCTATTATATGGAGAGAGAAGACTATGATGATTGATTGTTCCAGTTCACCAGACTTATCTCTATATAAGTCATTATATTATCCGCAACATCCATGAGTCAGAATTCTACATCAGACGAATGCAAAGAATGTTCTCTAGAGAAATTGAATAAAGAGCATATAAAGAGAAATCTCAAGAATTTGATCCATACCAGAAAGAGACTCATGTATGCAGAAGACAACATGGTGGAGAACCTCCAGTGCACAGCAGAAGCGTGGTGAAGATTTCCTATAACATCAAGATGACTATTCAGAAGATCAGATCTCATGATGACAGAAGAAGTACCACATGAATATGATCTAGTTCTCCAACCATGATATACTCTACTGATTAGATCTACATGAAGCCTTCACAGTGTTAAAGACTACAGTACAAACATTACATTATCCATGATAAAATCCAGAAGGGAGAAAATGATCTCTGAAATACATATCTCCACAGATGAGCAGATAAGCATACATTTTGGTAAAGCCTCTATTCAAGATGAAAGAACTTCCATACTCAAGCTAGAGCTCGTGGAAATAACTCTCTTAGCTGGAAGGGAAGACTCTCCAAACTAGAAGAAGGTACGCAAACATTTTATTTTTGTGATTGAAATAACTCTCCAGTTAGGAGGGAGCATTGAAAATATTTGTAATTGAAAAATAGTCCAGATTGGACAAATGCTTTCCTTTTCGGAAAGTGGATTGAGATTTATGATGGACAGTGACTTCCCATTGTAGTTAACATGGGAGGTAGACTGATTGTTGATGTATCATAGACAGTGACTTCCCATTATGGGGAGTGGTCTAGGACAATCATTCTTCTTGGCAATCACTCTGAGTATTGGTCAAGTAGAATGGCCTGCCTCACTGGGCAGTCATTCTTTCAAAGTTCACAGTTGTGAGTAGTTTCGAAGAATCGTCCGTTTTGGAGGTTGATGCAGGACATACATTCCTCGAGGGCAGACTCATTCTCTCCAGGTTACACTTTGTTTAGTGTCGGAGGAATGGCCCGGGGGGGGGGAATGGTCTGGACAGTTATTCCTTGAGGGCAGACTCATTCTCTCCAGGTTACACTTTGTTTAGTGTCGGAAGAATGGTCTAGGGTGGGAAATAGTTCAGGCTTAGAAATCAAGGATAGTTAGTCCTCGAGGGTAGACTCATTCTCTCCAGGTTACACTTTGTTTAGTGTTGGAAGAATGGCCCAAGGTGGGGAATAGTCCAGGACAGTCATTCCTTAGGGCAGACTCATTCCCTGCAGGCTACACTTTGTTTAGTGTCGGAGTAATGGCCCAGGGTAAGGAATGGTCCAAACATTTCTCGAGGGAAAACTCATTCTCTCCAGGTTACACTTTGTTTAGTGTCGGAGGAATGGCCCAGGGTGAGAAATGGTCCAGGCTCAGAAATCAAAAATAATCCTTCTTCCTTGGTTGAGAAGAAAGGGGCAGATAGGCCATTGTTGATATTCTATATTGAGGAAAGACATTCTTTCAGATCTCATAGATGTGAGTGAAAGATTGGCCCAGATGATTATTGTTGATATTCTATACTAAGGGCAGACACTCTTTCAAGATCTCATAGACGTGAGTGAAAGATTGGCCCAGATGATTCAGTTTTTATCATAAGATTGTTTCTATGCAGATGAAGACTACTGTGGTGGCAGACATTCTTTCAGATCTCACAGACGTGAGTGAAATATTGGTCCAGATGATACAGTTTCTATCATAACATTGTTTCTATGCAGGATGCTCTCAGATGTTTGTTATGGAGACTATATTATAGTATATGAGGACTATTGTGGTGAATATGTTTCACTGTTCACAACTATACGTTGTTGATCAAGTACTTGTGTGTTACGTGATGTGGTAGTTAACCACTGGATTGTAGTTGTGTACTACTATGAATAGACACAGTTGTGTTCCATTCTTGTTCTAATTGCCTTGAAGACTATCAGAAGATTATTGGAGATAATGATCATTCAGATGAATGATGAACAGAGATTTTCTAGACGGAAAATAGTTCAGAGCTTTTACTCCTCTTGTATCACTCTGTGGTGAGAGTGACTTATCCAGCATCATATCTAACTACTCAGATGAAGTATGGTTTCGAGAGATGATGTAGTTGATGATGATGGTGATGCTCATGATCTAGTCATGAAATAGTCTAGATGACTATATTGATGCTACTGGGTAAATGGTATATTTTGTGCTCAAGTCCATTACCTCTATATACCTCTCTAGCTAGGAGGGAGTGTTAATATTATGGTAGCTGCGGGAGGTATTTACCCCCATGTGTGAACCTGGCGAGAATAGAAGACTTCGATAAGCAAGAGAAATCCTAATGAGTTAGCTAATAACCCTCCTCCAAACCTGTGCACGAGACTGCAACTGCAGTGCGCACCAACTGGGAAACTGCAATTCTGAGATGCTGCAAATGACAATTAGCGCCATGTATTTATAGTAATCCTGCCAGTTTTGCTGGGGCCGACTTCTCCTTCTGGATATGTGTCTGTTCATTATATTATTATTATTTCTAGTCGACTTCTTCTCTTGAAGGATAATAGCCTAATATAAATTATCTTCTTGAGCCGACAAGAAGATAATTTATATTAGCTAGTTCTCAGTATTGGCTTGGATATATCTTGGCTAGGGTTTGGGACTATTTGATCAGTCTTTTGTGTTGCGCTATCCTTGGGGAGAGATGTGCTGCCCTTTGTTTGGCTATCTAGCCTAGGGTTTGCTTCTGGAGTAATTTCTCAATCAAGGTTAAGGTGCTCGGAGGGAGGCTTCGGCCTATGGTTGGGTGACGAAGGTATCGTCAATGGTAAAATGAACACACCATCTTCTATATTCTAACACCAAGATCCTCTTGTTTGTTCTCGATGAGTCGACGAAGACCTCTGGGTAGTGAATTCATACACTCACATTACACTCTTACCCGAGTTTTGAAGATCTTGAAGTTGTTTCTCGAGCTCTGAAGGCCTCATCTCCGGCCATCAAGCGTCGTAGACTTCTTGAAGATGGATACTATACATGTATATCTTTGATTTTGAGATGTAGATCCATTGTGTATTGCTCATGACTAAACTTTATATAGTTATATGACATGGATCTGCAGTGTATTTGGTTAGCAACCATGACTTATTTCATCCCAAGCATGGGTATGCCCGCCTCAGAGAGACAATTGTTATTTTTTGTAGATGGAACCTCCCAAACTCTGGTCCTAGGCTCAATCACTTCGTACATTGGTGAAGATTTTGTAATGTATTTCGGCCATATAATGCTCTTATGACCTCACACATTAGGGGGGCTCTATTATAACCCTAATTTTCTCCATACATGCATACCTGGCATTTGGCCCTCTTACATGCAAATTTTTCCAAGCCATCACTGAGAAACTCTTCTTAAAAACACTATTTTTGAAGATGTACGTGCCCTGCATGACTACTTCCCACGTACATACTCTTGTTGTACCACTACAACCCGTGTACGTATGCTAGCTGCACCATTACAACCTGCATATACTTGCAAAAGTTGCAAAAATTAAAAAGTTGCAAGGAATTCATTGAGATTACGGGCTATTGGGCAGTTTCCCAACTGATCCACCACCTATATCCCGTCACCCAATCGAATAACTATCCTTTTGTCATATAAAAGGAGGTGTTGGGGTCTCATTCCAAAGAGAAGCATAAGAAAATTGAAAATTTTCCCGTTTCACATCCCCTCCTTGCCCCAAGAAATTGCAGTCACCTTGTGAGATTTGCCTCAGAATTTCCCATTTTTCCCTTTTTCCTCCATCATAAGCCCATTCCATTTCCCAAGAAGAAGGTTGAGAGGAGAAAGATATGCGGAGGTGCACTTGGATCTCGGTGAAGAGGAGCCCGGACTAGGTTCGTGGAGCAGTCGTCGACCTTGTTGTATGTAAACATTGTGATATCAATAAAATAAATACCTTTCTTGTTCTGAAATATGATGTGTCAAATGTTTGTATTCAAATTATGTTTCAATCTAACATATAACCCATGATTTATATATGAAATGCATGTTTGTAGTTTCCTGTTTATTTGTTTGTCAATGCAGGTCAGCCTTAGGAGGAGGCTTGCAGATAGCGGAGCTATCAAGCACGAGAGGATCGACACCGAACGTGGAGTAAAAGGTAAAGTTACCTGATCTTTCTCACTTGGTATTTCATATATGAATCTGGGGTATATTTGGGGTAGTTAGAAAAGTAGGAGACTTTTAGACAGTTATATATGCCTACATGTTGAACCCTAGTGTAGTCCATAGGGGGTTTTCCCACTATAGAAACACTCACAAGTACAATATTCCCATGCAAGCAAGAGGTTAAAAACCGAAGCCCACCATGCACCTGATAAAGGAAAAGTTGTTGTTGCCCCCTCCTCTCCCTCAAATGACTCTGCCAAACCTATTTCATCCCGTATGCATTTGAGAGATGATTTCTCTCATGTTATCAGTGAGATCAGGCCTAAAGGCTCCACACAGCCTAAGGAAATCAAAGGGAGACAACATCAACAAGAGGAAAATTGGCTCTCAAAGTGGCAAATATGGTTTTTGAGTCTTTTTATTTATTGATGGTTGAGAACAATTGACTTCTAAAGTTTTTGGACAACACAATATTGTTTGGATATGTTGGATATTATATTTTTTGGATATGGTTTCAAATATCATTGATATTAATTTTCAAATTGTGAGAGTGGTGATGGGAGCCACAAGGAGGGATGTGTTTGATTGATTAACTAGTTGTGTTTATGCTTGTTAAAGAAACTAAAGGGAGTCACAAGGGGTCCCACCTACTAGTTATTATTTATTAAGACCCTTATTATTATTTTATTAATTTTCCCCCTAAACTAAAAGTTAGTTGAGTTTTAGTTAACTTAACTAAAAGAGGTAGTTTAACTACTTCAACTAATTCTGATTGTTTAAAGGAAAAAGGAGGAGGAAGAAGAAGAGCATACTAAGGTCTGCTCTTGAGTTTTATTGAGATAATTCAATTTTCATTCATTCTTTAATTCATTGAAAGCCTAATTCTCTTTTATGATAGCAGGGTCCTATTGTAGACAACAAGATTCAAGGTTGAATTACATCATTCAGACGTTTGTTTTTTAGAGGTGTTGATCTATCTTTGATAGTCTGTGTAGACTTGTCTGTTTGAGAATTAAATTTCATGACCGATAAAGGACATTATGCAGAGTCGAGTGGGTAGCAATATGTGGCAAGCTAATCCATCTTTTAAAGTTCAGTTTTTTACTTTCTGTCAGAAGTCCTTTTGTATAGTTTTCATCGGGGACATCTAAGTTTGACTTTGGTCCAAACTTCCTCAGGGAATTTTGTAAAGAGAACGATTCTTTTGATAAATTCGAATGAAATAAGCGATTGCTTTATGTCTCATCTATGTTGATTATTGACTTGGTATTTTTACTTCTGTCTCTACATTTATTTCTTCATCTGTTATATTCAGAAAATTACATAAATATTGAATCTTTCAACAATTTTTTATTTATAAGAAAATCAGCCTAAGCGCTTGTAACCAATACTTGTGGATTAGGAAACAATTTTTGATTGCTATAAACATAGGGTGATATTCTCGTCTATCTTGATTTAGCCAAGTAAGATCTGAAAATGATTGAGTAAGATCATTTTATATATTTTACTCAACATTTATTTGGCGACCATACTGGGGATATCTTCAATATCTCTCTCGTTGATTTTTATGCTTGATTATCATCGAATATATATATTTTTCTGATATTGATTCTTTGATTGTTTTATTTCTTAATGATTGTACCTGTTGCAAAACAACCTAATATTGAGCTCGGTCTTCAAGATCAGACCAACATTTCTTTAAACTTGTTTAACACCATTTTAGACACTGCTAATACCCAGGCTGAGCTTAATCGTTCATGGGTAACAATTGAACAAGACATAAGTGCCCAAGAACGTTGGGAAGCTAGACATAGACAACTTAGGAGTCAACCATAACTTTATTTTTTCCATCTTTGATCTTCTTTTCATGTCCTTAGACCCTTGTGTTTCTAGGAGAAGAAGAGGCTTATCACCTGAAATTAATCTTATTGTTGAAATAGGAAGAAGGAATGTTGTGTTATCAACCCAACAAAGTGCTCTAAGGAGAACCTTGTCTGATTCTTCTAGTTCATCTTTCTCTCCCTTACCTAATCCACAAGATGGCATCTAGTGGTGGCTATGGTGGCACTGGAGGTGCTTCTTCATCTCAATCTTCAACTTCGTCACTGATTGATAGCTTATATAGTCACCAAGCCCCTGTCCAATCTACCACAAACCCCACCAAAGTCATTAAAAAGTATGGTCTTTTTCAATTTGAAGAAGATGCTACAACCACACCGTGGCATGTTTCCAGTCCTCTTAACCTGGCACTTGCTACTCATCCACTTCCTAAATTCAAAGAGTATCTCCCTAGGTTTTCAAGGAATAACATTGTCACTACGAATGAACACTTGGTGGCATTTTCTAATGCCTTCCACAACATAGGAGCCAATGACAATGATACTTTCATGCACTTATTTGTCAATTCTCTTGAAGGAAAGGCTGCAGTCGATTTCTTCAATCTCCCTCCTAAGATTTTATCTACTTGGGAGGAGTTAGTCTATTGGTTCAAATCCACCTATGGGCAATCCAAAAGCCCAACCGAGTAGTTATGGGAATACAATAAAATCACTTACGAGGATGGTGAGACCATCAAGTCCTTCAACTTGCGCTTCACCAAGTTATTCAATCAAATCCATGAACTCATTCGACCTCAGAACCAAGCCACTTTCATGCATTATTATAATGCATTACCCTCCCCCTACCGTCATAGGCTTGAGGAAAAGGCCATTGATAATCTTGGTTCCACTCTGCATACTTGTTTAGAATATGAAGAACAACTTGAAAGAACAGGTCTTCCTCAAGGAGATTCAGTTAAACAGAGAAGGAAAGGAAATATTATTTATATTCTTTGTTTGTGTGAAGCATGTTATTTACTTGATCTTATGTTATATTTATGAGTAATTCATGGGAATGTGGTCTAGTGATAAGTTATAAGGTAATTGAATTTGTATTTATTTATATTATTTGTGTGAAGCATGTTATTTACTTGATATTGTGTTATATTTATGAGTAACTCGTGGGAATGTGGTCTAGTGATAAGTTATAAGGTAATTGAACTTGTATTAATGTGGAAACTCGAGTTTAAAACCTTCAAAATAGATAAGGATAGGTGCACAACCTAGGTTATTTTTCCAACATAGAAATGATCCTCGTAATATAACCTCTTAACCAAATGACCATTATAAGCAAGATCCACCCCCGATCTAAAGCCTATTAAGGAGATTATTAAGAAGGTTCTTGTATTGTGTTAGTTGTAAGAACTTTTGAAATAATTGTCAACCTATATCAAATATATAAACTATTTCTAACACTGTATATTATGAGTTTTCCATTGATCACAAAAGAAAAACTCATATTTAAGAGTGTGAGCTTTTGAAATTGGACATTTTGTTTGGGGAAGGTATGGAATTATTGACTTGATTTTTGAATCAATTTGTTTGGTCTATTGTGGTCCATCATAATAAATAATTTTGTAAAGAGAATTTAGTTCATAGTATAAATTAATATGAATTAAAAATTTGCTATTGGAATTAGAATAAAGGTCGATATATGTTTATTTTAAACTAAATATTATATTAGAGTAAAGGTCAATATATGTTTATTTTAAACTGAATATTACATTAAATTCGAACATGTATTTCCTCCTAAAATATCACAAGATTATTATAATATAATAATTAATTACAAAGAATATATATATATTAAATATTAGAATATTAGAATATAATATTAGATTATTAAAATATAATATTAAATTGGTGCATGAAACTCTTTATTTATAGGATAAGGAACATTCATTATCATATTTATGAATGATAATTTTATTGTTTTTATAATTTATATGGAAAATATTAGCCTATCATATTTATTTACTTTATAATATTTATGAGTTATTACTTAATATTTATTGTATTATGCAATTATAATTTATGGATAAGTACAATTTATGGATAAGTACATTAATATTTATGAATTGCCATTTTAATATTTATGAACTATATTTTAATATTTATTATATTACTAAATTAATACTTTAAGAATTATTATTTTATTATTTGTATCATTTATATAAAAATGTTATTGATATCATATTTATTTAGTTAGTATCATTATAATACTAATGAACTAAATTTTAATATTTATTATATTGTCACCCTAGATGGGGTGTCACTTAGCCCAAATAGATATTATGACACCTAGACATTGGTGTCACCTCCAATGTCACCTCCAAGCACTTGGCCCCCTGCCCAAGACAGATCATTTATGCAAGCCTCACCTCTGCAGTCTAGTTTTCATGTGCAATATTAAGTTACAGGTCTCATCAATGGTGGGTGTTGTAAACTCTGCTACAGATGTGGTGAATGCCATTTATGGTGTTGCAATGGCTCTTTCATGGACTTCAAACCTCACCATATCCCATTTTATACCACCTTGGTTGTATACTTCTCTCATTCTTTCTCCCGCTGGTAAACTCGTCCCCACTTCCATCCGTCTTTTGTCTGTCTTTAGTCTTTTTCGGCCCCCCTTTTGGTCCCATCCTCTCCCTCTCAGAATGATGCCGCATGAACGAGGTAAACCTTGCAGGGGTTTGGGATCCTCCCATAGCTCTGTAGGTCATCGCTCTTCCCCTCTTCCCTCATCCAGTCTTTTCAATTCTTCTCCTCCAACCTCTTCCTTTGTGGTTAGCTAATAAGATGAGGAGGTTTGGGGATATGTTATTGTGGAAGAAAAAATTTCACCTGAACAAATTCAGGAAAATATGGCAAACCTAGCCTCACCTCTAGCAAGACAGTATCCAACAGATGTTCCTAGTACTTTGGCTTGCAACAATGTTATGGGAAGAAAATTTGAGGTTCCAGTGGTCAATTCCAGTAGAACGTATATAGAGAATTCTCTACCTCAGTTATCTGATGACCAACTCTAGTTAATCTTCAAACTTCACAGGGATATTGCAAAACAACATTTCCACTAGAAGATGATGGATCTTCGACTTACTGACCTTCTCGACTTGTTATCTAGCCAACAACCATGCCAACATTGTCCATTTTTCCATTGCCGGTGTGCGTGCGCTACGGCCGAGCATGTTCCCCCTCGTGGTGATGGTGGTAGCGATCAATCCGACGTTTAACTTAATTATTCTGCCATTTTTTTTTCTTATCTCTTAATTTCAGTTTCAATGGTTTTCATACATGTTTCAAATCTAAGCTTGCTATGTAGCCAATCTAACAATTTTAGACATTTTACTTTTGCCCCCCTAGGGAAGCTATTTAATGTTAAATGAAACCTGGTGCTAGCACTGGTTTCCTTTTTTGGCAGTCCAAGCACTAGGTCAGATGATATGTACTCGATACTATGTTTTATGAAGGAAATATAAGATTCTAACTTACCCCACACACATATATATATATATATATATATATATATATATATATATATATATATATATATATATATATATATATATATATATATATATATATATAATAGTGTCAAATTAATATATTATATTAATTGATGTATTTGATGGTATCCATAATTCTTATTATTATTAAATACAAAGAAAAGTAAAGTAATAATAAAAGAGAAAATCCATAAATTATAATGAAAATAGAAAAGAAAGAAGGATAATAGATGAAAAATATTAGAAAGGGAGAATGGGGGTAGGGGGATTATATATCTCCACATCGAGAAACTATGTAGTGGATAAAGTTGGGATCCAATATTTTCTAGTCTTCCAATCATTGTCAATATTGAGGTTATCGGGCCTCATTTTAATTTCAGTAGATTTTTTGAGTTTTCTATTGAAACGATAGTCAACATTGACTAAAATATTGGCTTCCTCAATGAAAATATGATGCTTAGTTTTGTTTGAGTACTTAACTAGGGCAAATGAATAAAGGGGCAAGACATGGGGAGGGGGGCGACGGTGATGATATGTCATCATGGTGAGAAACTATGTAGTGGATAAAGTTGGGATCTAATATTTGCTAGAGAAGGGTTGGGGGCGAGAGGGGGATATTATATGTCATCATGCCAAGAAAATATGCAGTGGATAAAGTTGGGATCCAATATTTGTTGGTATTCCAACCATTGTCTTTATTGAGGTTATGAGACCTATTTTCAATCTCAATAGTTTCTCTGAATTTTCTATTGAAATAATGGTCAACTGATCCAAATTATTTTCGACACGAAATGAGAGCAAAGATATAAAACAGAAATATATAGAGATATTGCAAGAGAGCCAATAATATAACAGAGATATATCAGATATATAACAAGAGACACAACTATACAGTAAAACAATTTCTATTAATGAGCGAAATGTACAAAACTATAGAAATGCAGAGTGAAAGACTCGCTAGAATGGTGGCAACTTATCTTTGAGAAGAGATGTGACGACTATTCACATTCGCAAGAATATGATTACAATGAGGCTCTAAAGGCCTTTTTAACATAAATAAAATCCAAAACCCTAACCCCAGAAGATGAAAAGCCAACAGTTTCGTGGACCCTGTTTTGGGTAGTTTGGTGTATCAACTTCCCAGTGGCGTAACTTTGGCATACGATCTTCATTTGGGGTGCACGATACCTCGTTGGAAATGTATCATCAAGGAGATTCATTTTGGGGGCTCAATCAAATCCTTTGTATATCATTGAGGTGCTCGATCCCCAAAAAAAATCATTTAGGCCCTCAAAATGGCCCTGAAAGTTTAGGAACCGAAAAACTACTAAAAATAGTAAATTGCCAGAAGATTGTTTTGAGCTAGTTGGAATAGGTGGGTAGCCTCCTTAGGAAGCAATGGTCTCCATTGCATTGAGTTCCCAGGGGAGAGGGAAAAATGTTTGTTGAATCTGCATCTTGATGAGTTGCTTGCCTTGTTGGAGAAGTTGTGTTGCTTAGCTTGTTGAAGGCTGTCACAAACCTGTGGCTGGAAGGGTTGGACCTTTTTAACTAGTTTGTATACATGATATAACTGTGTGCATAAGGAATCCTTGCGCTTTTCTTCAATCTTGTCGACCTACTTCTGTTGGACAAAAGGTGTTTGGATTGAGGCTACAGTGGTTGCGGTGTTCTTTTGTTCACATTTTGAACACACTGTGAAGAAGATGAATTTTGTAGTATGAGATACTACCTTGCGACACTGTTTAGGTGGGAAAATAGTTGGAACTACCTCTGATATCCTGTAGAGATGACCCCCCAGAGTAACAATGGCACTACGAGGTCGACACTCATTAATAACATGGGGCTTCCACATATATGGCTAGCCCAAAAGAACATCACAGACATCCAACGGGAAAACATAACATAATACCTCATCCTTGAAGGGTTGCATGTCGTATGACAATCGATACTATTGGCTGACACAAAGATCTTGTCCCTGGCAAAGCCACCCGATGTTGTATGGTTACGGGTGTGGTGTTGTCGACAATCCCAATTGTTTGATGACCTCTGTTGATATGAGGTTCTTCTGACTTCCGCTATCAACAATAAAATGCAGCAGGGTCCCCTTCACCCACATTTGTGAATGAAAAAGGTGCCCCCCCTCCTCAAGATCTGCTTGTTCTTATGGTTGAATTGTTGCAGTCGTGACAATAGAAGTGGGGTTTGAGTCAATGATATGTCTTCTACCAGTATTTTTTGAATCAGATTCCAAATTAAGGTTTGTCTCCTTGTCTTTGATATCGGCCACTAATGACTGTTTTGAGTGACATTCATCGGTGTTGTGCTAGGGGCTTTTGTGGAAATCACACCATTTTCCAGTGTCCTTCGTCTTTTCGTTACCCTTCTTTTCTTGTGGCTTGGACTGGTTTTTGGGAGGTTGTTTGTTAGGGTCATCTTTATCATACTTTGGTCATTGCAGATTCACAAACCCAAAATCTCGTTTTTTCTAGTGCCTAAATTCATGCTCAATTTTTACAGCATATCGATAGGTAGCTCCCAACGATGAGATGTCCAAAAACAACATTTCAGTTTGGATGTACCTGTGAAGAGCCCCACAGTATTTCAGAACCAAATGTCACTCAGAATATTTGATACCCAGCTTGGTGCGCAAGGTATTGGTGAACTCTGACACTGATTTCCCCCTCTCTTGACGCAGTGTGGTCCATCTCATGTACTGGTCATCATAGTTACCAACAAGGTAATATTGTTCCTTGACCGCATCCACAAACAAATCCCAAGTGGGATCGACCCCATATATTCCAAACTCCTCTATGGAACTTTGCTCACAGTAAGTTTCCCACCAATGTTTGACATGGCTGAGATCCTTAAGGAGTGCGAAGGTGATATTTTCTCTGTTGGAGAAATTGTAAACAAAGTAATAACCTTTTAGCAGATTTAACCATTTTTCTAGGGCATCTGATTCTATTTGTCCTTCAAATATGAGAATATCAAAATTAATTTGTACCTTGAAAGGAGAGGTGTCTCCAAAGTGGCCATTTGATGAAGACGTGCTTGTTGTTATCGGCAGGCATTGAAGGACATGGGAAAAATTCTCCATCATTTCGTCCCTCTGTCGTGTGAGAGCTTGCTCAAGCAACAGATTAATAGAATATTGTTCTCAATCGTTTTTATTTTCTGCCATGGAGGGTTTCTTGGGCATGCGAGAGATATTGTCCTCAAGAGAGACAAGATCGAGACCCAACTTGCTATACTTAGACCTCGTCAGGGACATGCACTGAAAAATGATCAAGAGCAACCTTCTCTGATACCACTGATCTGGATTATTTCGGCACGAAATGAGAACGGAGATATAACACAGAAATATATAGAGATATTGCAAGAGAGACAATAATATAACAAAAATATATCAGATATATAACAAGAGGCACAGATATACAATAATACACAATTTCTATTAATGAGTGAAATGTACAAAACTGTAGAAATACATAGTGAAAGACTTGCTAAAATGGTGGAAACTTATCTCTGAGAAGAAATGTGACGTCTATTCACATTTGCAAGAATATGATTACAATGAGGCTCTAAATTCCTTTTTAACATAAAGAAAATCCAAAACCCTAACCCCGGAAGATGAAAAGCCAATAGTTTTGTGGACCCCGTTTTGGGTAGTTTGGTGTATCAACTTCCCAGGGGCGTAACTTTGGCATGCAATCTTCGTTTAGGGCACACAATAGCTCGTTTGAAAGGTATCGTCAAGGAGATTCATTTTGGGGGTTCAATCAAATCCTTTAGCTATCATTGAGCTGCTCGATCCCGAAAAACTTCATTTAGACCCTCAAAATGACCCCAAAAGTTTAGGAACCGAAAAACTGCTAAAAATAGTAAATTACCAGAAGACTATTTTGAGTCAGTTGGAATAGGTGGGTGGCCACCGATATCCACCTAGATCATCAACTTTGGATAAAATCTTGGTTTCCTTAATGTAAATATGATGCTTAGTTTTTTCTAAGTGCTCGGCTAGGGCGGACGAATGAACATCATTGTGTTTAATATCTACAACATGTTCCTAAATTCTACTCTTAATAGAGCAACCAATTTTCACACACATAAGGTTTTCCATGTGAGCAAGGAATCATGTAGACATCTTTACAATTTGTGGGATCAATTGGGCATTTAACTGATTTTAGGGAATTCCTAATTGTGAATGTGTTTGAATGTTGCTCCAATGTTTTTCTTCTTTAGGACCCTAACAATTTTGTATGTGGTTCTTTAAATGTAGTACAAGAGGACTTCGGAAACCTCTTTGATATTCTCTTTTCTCCTAGGTTCTCTATTAGCATTTTGAGATGCCTTGACCCTCATGATGTTCCTTATAACCATTATTCTCACATACCTATAGGAGATAGTTTTTTTCTTCTAAATGATTTTTTATATGATATTATAAGGGATTTGGTAGCTAGAGTGTTGAGGATACTTATTTTTTGGGTTGAATGGTGGTGGGATTCCATTTGAAGGTATTGTCTAGTGCAATTTTTTTTCCTGTAAACTTCGTATGCCATAGATCCATCTAGTTTCTTCGTAACATGGGCATCAAGAAAGGTAAGGCTCCCATCAACCTCAATCTTCATGGTGAATTTTATGTACTTTGATTGGTTGTTGAGGTGGTCAACAAAATTGTTCAAATTTTCATACCCATGTGACAAGAGTACAAAGGTATCGTCAACGAATCTATTCCACAACTTTGGTTTTAAAGAGGAAGAAGCAAGGGCTTTGTTACTTGGACACACTGTGAAAGTTTTCTTGGTTACCTTGAAATGTAAATTTACATCTCGTACAGTTACAACCATGAAAACTTTGACAACTTATAAAAATAGTATTCCTACCTTACTCTTGATCACAAGGTAATAGGATTCAATAAAGAAAATATCCAAGTATATTTTTTTAACAATTGAAAACAAGAATAACAATAGTATTGTTAGCGTGTCTAGTTCATCATTGAACTTTCTTGGCCATGTATATTTCAAAGAGAGGAATATGAGAATAATGGACTTTTGAAGCCAAACACTCACCAATACCATCTACCAAATATATCAAGAGAGGAAAAACATCTTCTCCCAAAAGAAATATATTTGATGATGATGATGGTTAACGTCCACTAACACTAACTTTGGTTTATCGGACCTTAATAAAAAAATAGTAAGGCATTACTTCGCTTGCTTTAGAATTTTATTTCTATGCTTGAAAAGATTGGAGAGAAGTTTTCCTAAATCTCCATAGTGTTAATGAGTTGAAAGGATAGGTATGTTGATATTGTTACAAATATTTTGAAATTGAGATTTAATCAGATGTACGCACAACATTCTAAGAGAGTGCTATTCATTCTCCACCTTCTTAGTATCACTAAGATGGCACATTCTTTTATCCCACAACATTTTAGAAAGTGTCCAATGTCCTATTTCACAATGACGCTTGTGAGAGTTTGTTCTTATTTTAGTGATTGTTTTTCTTCTTTACACTAGTTATAACAGAGATAATTTATAACTATGAAGCTTGTGAGAGTTTGTTCTTATTTCAACAATGTTGATTTTCTTCTCTACATTGCTTATAATAGAAGATGCTTTTGGTTTTCTAAATTAGGGTTACTAACCTTTTTATATTATCTTAATTTTCTCTCATCCTCAAATTCTTTATTGTGCCACATTTTCCCGTTAAATTTAGATTAATAGTGTCTTTTATGGTATCAATATTCTGCTAAGTGATCTCCTCCTCTATTCTCCAATGATTTAGCCAAAGACTTGACATCATTACATCAATCCCTCTTAAGCTATAGGCAGTTTTAACTAAAGTTTGAAACAATTTTAGGAAGCCTTTGTCTTTAATGTTACATGTCTTGTTCCTGTACATTAGGTACCTAGTCAAATAGTCATACTCTCAATGGAGGAAAGACCCACTTCTATGAGGATAGGATAGGGCATATTGCTTTTAATTTTAAGATTATAAATTATAAAATGCTTCTAGATTTGTTCAATCTTTCTCTACAACTCTCTAGAGATGTTGCAGCCCTAAACTTTCACATCCATATATGGTAACAAGGGTGACAAGAATTTCAAAAAGAAATTTATTCCCCCCCCGCCCCCCAACAACCATAAGTCCATTTATTTACAATTGTTTTCGAAACCAAAATAGGCTTTCTACCCTCTATTACTACTCTTTTCATACAATAGCATCAGGTAAGCTTGTGGAGAAGGTCGACTCCGAGATATTTGTATAATAGTAACTTCTTCTAAGTTGTTATTGTCATTCACAAAATTAGCATAAGTGATTTTTTTGAATTTGATTGTCATAACCTTTGTTTTCTTGATGTTAATTATCATACTTGATAGTTATTAGTTGCTTGTCAAGCTCTACATCATATCCTCCATATTTCTTTTATACATCAAGTTTAATAACTTTGCCCACCACACATTTGCTGAATTTCAAGATCTACATCATATCTCCATATTTCTTTTATACACCAAGCTTAATAACTTTTGCCACCACATGTTTGCTTAATGGGAAGTTGGAAGCACTTCCATGAGGATGTCCAATTTTGAATCTCGTCGACACGGTAAATAAATCTTTGTCAAAGTTCTTAAGGATTTTAAAAACACTGAAACACAAAAACAGTATCCCTGATTCACTTTTATTTTCTGCCTTTTACAATACCGTGCAACTTGCCCAAATCTACATAGCAATTGCTTGTGATTATAAAC
>ML787005.1:333401-345463 GCA_009831015.1 Picea engelmannii | reverse complement strand
GCAGAAGGCAGAATTTTTTACCCGTTAGCTGTTGAAAGTGGCGGCTTTCAGCAGCTAAGGAGCATTTTTTCGCAGGCTATGCGCTGTGGAAAGCCTGTAACGGCCAGAATATTAGGATTTTCGCCCAGATCGCAATTTTTTGCATGATAATGGATTGAAACCTCTTCTAAGGCTTGACTAATGAATTATCAAATCCATTTAATCAATCACTTTTCAAAAATGATGAGAAAAAGAAGAGTTTTAATCACATTTGGCATCTTTTCAATGGCAGAATTTCAGGGATTTTTTTCCACACATCATCAGCTCGAATTTAGCTTTGGAAGAACAGGTGGAAGGAGCCTTGGAAGGCTAATCTCCACATCATCAACANTCAACAGATTTTAAGGACCAGCTCATAGAGATTATCCTCCTTTTTGGGTGTTATCCCTATCTTTTTTTAAATTGGTTTTCTTTACTATTTTTAGCAAAACAGATCCATATTTTTAGGATCTAAAACTGATTGTAAGAGGCTATAAAGCCAAAGACATTTGGAGTTATTGAGGGTTCAATTTTGGAGAAATTTAGGCTATGCTTTGATTGCCTATCCTAATACAAAATCACAGTTTTCTTTTGCTGCTGTAATCAGATTTTTCATCCATCTTTGTTCTGTACTCTGTTTAAATTAGCTCAGCTTATGCTCATGATTTGAATAGAGGAACTTCTCATTGTTTAGTGTGACCCTGCATTATTTATGTATTTGGTTATTTAAACCCTGCATTCCAATGTATTTGGTTGTCTAAGCAACATTCTTCATACCTTTTCTGTTATTTGGCATCTGATTTACAGTTTCTAAAAGCACTGGTTCATTAATCTATTCTGATAAGTAATCTCTTCATTGTGCTATCTTAGTATCCCATTGATCCACCTACTGAAAAGTATTCAATTCTTAAGTTACCAAGCACCTCTAGTCTGCAACCATAGAGGGTTTCTTGGAGTGATAACAACAGTGTGGATAAAGTCGCGACTTGGAGATCTTGAGTTAAGAAATCTTGATACACAAAGCTTCAATATAATCTGGACCATCAAATCATCGAAGGTTTAGGATTTTCGATCTAAGGTGAAGAAGTCGTGATTTTGGACTTCGGGAGAAATGACAGGAGTCGTGAAATCCTGACATGCTCTTAAGTGGACCCCAGGGTTAGACCAAGTTCACATGGTCGAGGCATAAGGGAGGAATTAAATATCCCCAAGACCATTTAAGGGTTTCAAGAGTCAAATAAGTCTGAGGGACTCACAATAGGAAATGGAAAGTTGCGAAATCTGAAAACACTCTTTCGGGTAAAGGTTTTGGTCACGTTGGTTGGTCACGTTGAGTGGAGGTTTGTGCCTAGTTCTTGTTATCACATGTGCAACTTCTAAAAAGGACTTGTGGTTATATGTGAAAAGGTTCCTATGGAAAATAAAGATCCATTTCAGCTCAAGTGAATAGAACTATCCAAGACCAGGAGGTCACGTAGAACCTGCTGAGGTAGGGGTGTTGCATCAGATGGTTTCAGAGCCTACAACATTTGTTTTTTGTAGGCAAGAGAGAACAAAAGGCAAGTTGTGATTTGAATTCTATGAAGAATAGATTTAAACAATTCCACCAAGAATACATCAAGAGAGACCCATGCCCGATCCATCCGTGGAAAGGGAAATGAGAGAACTTTGTGCTCGATTGGATTCTATGGAGACAACACAGAGATGAACAATTGATACTGGAGATGTCAGTTAATATGAAAATGAGAATGAAGCTAGGCCCGAAGAAGAAGAAGTTGTAGCTGAAGATGCTGCAGAGGAACGTCTATTTAGAGCAATTGTAAGAATAGGGTCCAAAGAAAAAATGGACATCCTGATGTATGAAGGCAACTTTTACATTGAGGAGCTGCTAGATTGGTTTAGAGATCTGGATAAATACTTCTAATATGAGGATATCGAAGAGGATAAGAAAGTAAAACATGTTGTCACTAGATTGAAAGGGCATGCAACATTGTGGTGGGATGAACTGCAGGTTGACAGGTGTTGCAAAGGAAAGAAAAGAATCAAAATATGGGATAGGATGGTCGCCAAGATGAAGGCCAAGTTTATACCCAGAGATTATCAAATTAATCTGTTTCAAAGAATACAAAATTTGAGATAGAAGGGGATGATAGTGAAGGAATACACTGAGGAGTTTTACAGACTCAACATCAGAGGAATTCGTCATGAGAGTGATGCTAAAAAGGTCGCCAGATACATGAATGGCTTGAAATATGAAATTCAAGACGAGATGAGCATGGTGACAATCAAGAATGTATAATATGCTTATCAAATTTCTTCAAAAGCAGAAGAGAAATTGGCCCGAAAGCAAGGTCAAAAGAGCAGAGGTAGAAGTCAGATCAGAGGCAAAGAAATTTCCTAGGATAGAGTACAGAATCCTAAGGATGAAGAAAAGAAGCCTCATAACCACCCAGAAAGAGGGGGGAGTTCACAGGGAAGACAATATGTCGATAGGAACACTTTTCCTCACGCAAGAGGAAGAGGAAGAGGTGGTGAAATAAAGTGTTTTTTCTGTGGAAAGATCAGACACAAATATTTTGAATGTCTTTATAGAAAAATAGAAGAGGAGGTGAAGCTCACATTTCATAAGCGTAAAGGTGAAATGTTGAGGCAGAATATGCTGAAGGCGGAAGATCCTTAATGATGAGGAAAATTCTCTTGAAGAAAAAAAATGAGATAGAGAATCCATTCTAAAGGAACAATTTGTTTAGAACTGCTTGAAAGACCAAGGATAGGGTATGCACGGTGATAGTGGATAGTGGAAGTACAAACAATCTAGTATCCACAGAAATGGTGGAGAAGCTGGAATTGGAAACAGTTGCACATCCATGCCCATACAAGGTTTTTTGGTTTCAAAAAGGACATAAGGTAACAACCACTACACAATTTTTAGTTGAATTTAAGATAGGGGGATATAGAGAAGAGATCTCATGTGATGTTATTACCATGGATATATGTCATCTTTTGTTTGGTAGATCATGGAAATATGAAATAAATGTTGTTCATGATGGGAGAAAGAACACATACACCTTGGAGAAAAATGGTAGGATGCATATGTTGCTGCCAATTGAAGACAAGAAGGTGAAAGGAAAAACAAGCAATACTATACTTCTTATGAGTGGGAAGGAACTTACGGATGAAGTAAGGAAAGAAGAAGACATGCGGTTTTCTGTGGTGAGGAAACCTAGAGTCATCTTGACTAGTACTTCAATAGATGATCTATTGGAGGAAATTTAGGGAATGCTGGAAAACTTCATTGATATAGTGGTGGATGATTTACCTTGTTCGTTTCCACCCATCATAAGTATAAGCCATCATATTGACCTAATACCAGGAGAAATTTTTCCAAACAAAGAAGCATACATACTGGCGCCACAGGAGAATGAAGAGGTCAAGAAGCAAGTCCAAGACTTGATGGACAAAGGGTTTATTAGAGAAATCTTGAGTCCATGTGTTGTGCCAACAGTGTTAAGTCCAAAGAAGGATGGTGGATGGAGAATGTGTACAAACTTGAGGGATATAAACAAAATCATCATTAGGTATAGATTTCCTTTACTGAGGATGGATGACTTGATGGATTTCTTGAGTGGATAATTTTTTTTTTCAAAAATTAATTTGAAAAGAGGATATGATCAGATTAGAATGAGGGAAGGTGATGAATGGAAGAAAACATTCAAGATGAATGAAGGATTATATGAATGGATTTTCATGCCATTTGGTTTGATGAATGCGCCAAGTACTTTCATGAGATTGATGAACGAGGTATTGAAAGATTTCATTGGAAAGTTTGTAATTGTGTATCTTGATGATAAACTGATCTTCAGTAAGACTACAGAGGAGCATTTGAGACACCTAACTCTAGTGATGAGGACGTTGCAACAAGATAAGTTGCTGATAAATTTGAAGAAGTCATCTTTCATGAAGAAGGAGCTTGTATATTTAGGGTTTGTGATCTCTTCGAATGAGTTGAAAATGGATCTTGAGAATGTAAAAGAAATCAAAGAATGGCCATCGCTAAGGAATATCTTTGAAGTCACAAGATTCCATGGATTAGCTAGTTTTTACAAGAAGTTCATCAGAAATTTTAGTGGAATTTCTACGTCAATGATGGACATGGTCAAGAAAAGACATAAATATTTTCATTGGACAGAAGAAGAAGAAAAAAGTTTCAAGTTGTTGAAAGAGAAGATAATTGGACAACTAGTTCTGGTTCTGCCAAATTTTAGTAAAACATTTCAAGTGAGATGTGATGCAAGTGGATTTGTGATTGGAGAAGTCTTAAGTCAAGACAATAGACCGGTTACATACTTCAATGAGAAGATGAATTATGCCAAGATGAAATATTCCACATATGATAAAGAATTTTATGCAATCATACAGACAGTGAAGAAATGGAGGCATTACTTGGTTTTGAAGGAGTTCATTTTGTATAGCAACAACCATGATTTACAATTCATAACCAAACAAGAGAAACTGAACCAGAAACATGCAAAATGGGTTGAATTTATGCAAAACTTTAATTTTGTTATAAAGCACATTTCTGGAACTGCTAACAAGGTTGTTGATGCATTGAGAAGGAAATGTTTGATTCTGCAGGAGTTTCGTGTGAAGACCTTAGGTTTTGATAGCCTTAAGGATATGTACAGAGATGATTCAGATTTCAGAGATGCTTATGAAGCATGTGAGAATCATGTTCTGAGAGACAAAAGCCAATGGATTGAATACTTAATTCAGGATGGATTATTATTCAAAGGAAATCAGTTGTGTATCCCAAAGAGTTCCATGAGAGATGATCTTCTGAAAGAAAAACATAGTGGAGGACTGGTTGGACATTTTAGCCATGAAAAAATGTTCGCACAACTCAATAATTTGTATTATTGGCTAGGGATGAGGACATATGTGAAGAAGTTTGTCAACAGATGTAGAATTTGCTAGGATGCAAAGCGAAAAAGATAGAATAGAGGATTGTACCAACCATTTCCAGTACCAGAGAGGTCATGGGACACGATAAGCATGGATTTTGTGTTAGGACTGTTGAGGACACAAAGAGGTTGTAATTCCATATTCGTGGTAGTCGACAAATTCTAAAAAATGGCACATTTCATTCCATGTCAGAAAACAAGTGATGCAACACACATTGCAAATCTGTTTTTCAAAGAAGTTGTTCGAATTCATGGTTTACCCAAGAGTATTGTTTTAGATCAAGACACAAAATTTGTTGGTCATTTCTGGAGAACACTATGGAAGAAACTGGGGACAAATTTATCTTTTAGCTCAACATATCACCCTCAGAAGGATGGACAAATTGAGGTGGTAAATATAAGTTTGGGATACTTGTTGAAGAGTTTAGTAGCTGAACATCATATTAAGTGGGATCAGATTCTGCCACAAGCAGAATTCTCATATAATAACTCATCTAACAGGAAAACACGACAAATCCCATTCCAGATAATATATGGAATGCAACCAAGAGGCGTATCTGAGTTGAGGGTATTAGAGAAGAATGAGTTCAAAAGTGCTGGAGCAGAAGATTTTGTAGCAGAGATGCAAGAGCTCCACAGTAAGATCAAAGAACGGTTGCAGATTTCTAACCAGGAATACAAGCGTAGAGAAGATCAACACAAACAAAAGATTCAGTTTGAAGTGGCAGATTTGGTCTTAGTGCACCTGAGGAAAGAAATATTCCCAGGGGGAACATATAATAAGTTGAAAATGAAAAAGATAGGGCCATGCAAAATCATAAGGAAATTTGAGGCAAATGATTATGAGATAGAATTGCTAGATGATGTGGGAATATCACCTATATTCAATGTACTAGATCTGTATCCTTACAGAGCACATGAACCAGATGGGGCAGAGAGCCAAAAAAAATTCCAGTGGGTCAAACAAATTTCTGTAGCTGAAAATCCACAGATCAAAAAGATTATTGATCGGAGAGTTAGCAAAAAGACCCAGAGAAAGATGTATTTTGAATACTTGGTAAAGTGGAAGGGACACCCGATTGAATATGCTAGTTGGGAAAGTGAAGTGGAAATCCAGAAACATGGACAGACAATGCAGGAGCTCATGAACATGAGTCCATGAATTTTTCAGCCAGAGGAGTATGATGCAGGAGCATCGTAAGGAAATGCAAAAGTGGAGGATAGTTGGAAATGCACCAGCATGCGTTTTGAGGATGTTTTGAATTTGAAAGAATGAAGGATTAATGTAATATATGAAAGTATATTTTTTCTTTTATGTTTTGGAGATTATAACACAAATCTTGCACATTGCTCTCATCTATCAGTTGTAAGAATTTAATGTATTAAATATAAAGTAGTTGTAGCTTTTATTTTTGATTTGATAGCTTAGAGATGTAGAAGGGAAAACTCTAGAAATCTCCCTCATATGTATTGTATTGTGTTATTATTCTCGAAAAAAAAAAAAAATTAGAGTTGTAGAGCAAGAGAGAGCAGAGAAGAACAAAGATTGTAGAATATTGTATAAGTAGATAGATGATGCTATAGAACCCATGTACAAAAGCACTTGAGTTAATATAAGAATGTGTTGATTCAATTTCATGGCGTTGTGATGAATATTGTTTGCATCTATTGAATGGTATGTTTACAGTTTTCTTATATGCTCTGTTATGCATTTGTTTCAATGTTGTGTGCATGTATGATTTTATGTTGAATGCGTGAAGTCCGTAAGAGGAAAGGTATGCGCTTCAATTGTTTCTCGTCCTGAGAATTCCTACAAGGAGTGCAGTGAAAGTCTGCAAAGAGTGCATTGACAAGTTTTGAGTTTTATCTCAGAAAAGATCAGGAGAGATATCGTTGTTTTCATACCAGCAGAAGTGTGAGTATAGCACAAATTTGTGCAAGGTGTGCACAGGCAGGTTGAAGTCTTAGACTTTTCCAACCCAGTGAGTAGTTGAAAGGTTTTTGTCGCAAGGAGTGCAAAGATTTGGATAGTTCAAATAGTCAATGATTATCGTGAGGCCACAAGGAGTGCGGCTAAAATCCCTTGGAATCCTTGAGTTTGCATCAAGAACCAATCTCAGGAGGAATAAAGAGTTTGAAGAGTTTGAAGGAAGATGAGGCTGAAGTCAACTTGCAAAAATCAATCCCAAAAGGAGGTGCCAAGTTATTTGGCTAGGGGCATTGAGAACTTGAATAGACAGTTGAAATTCCCAAAGGGAGAACTACCGATTTGTTGTGGACCATTGGATCCAGTGGATCAATGGAGAAGTGAAGGCTGAGTGTCTTTCAACACCCGCAAGATTAGGAGGAATAATCGTTGTCATATCTAGATCAACAAGAGTCATTGATCTTATGGTTTTGAGTTTTGGCATTTTGGGAGTCAGAGTGTGGAGAAAGTCACGACTTGGATATCTTGAGTTGCGAAATCCCGATACGTGAAGCTCTGATATAATCTAGACCGTCAGATTGTTGAAGGTTTAGGACCATCGATTTTAGGAGAAGAAGTCACAAGTTTGGACTTCGGGAGACAGGACATGAGTTTCATCGCAAATTCATGAGTCACAATGCCCCGATGCGCTCGAAAGTGGACCCCAAGGTTAGACTGAGGTCACATGGTTGAGGCATAAGGGAGGAGTTAAATATCTGCAAGCCCATTTCAGATTTTTAGGAGTCAAAGGAGTCAGAGGGACTCGCAATAGGAATCTCGAAGTTGCGAAATCCAAAAAATCTCTTTCGGGTAAAGGTTGTGGTCATGCTGGTTGGTCACGTGGAGTGGAGGTTCATGCCCAATGCTTTTTCGCACAGGTGTAACTTCTAAAAGGTACCTATGATTATATGTGAAAAGGTTCATGTGGGAACTAAAGAGCTATTCCAGCTCAAGTGAATAGAATGATCCAATACCAGGAGGTCACACAGATCTTGCTGAGGTAGGGGTGTTGTGTCACAACCACCATTATTTTTCAAACACTCATGCATTTCCATATATGGATTGGGAAAACAAAAATAGTTACTTCCATGTATTAATAATTCACTTTAAGATGCCTTATTCCTGAAAATTCAAGGTCTATGGCTATGCAACTAAAATTAAGCCACCCATAAAGAAATTGACCTTCACTCAAGCACATAGTTAGCTCAATAGTTTCTTGAAATGCTGTACAAATTTCCTTCAAGATAGTCCCTTTGTCCAATTTTCCTGCAATTAGAACATGTTAGCTTGCCACATTTTATTCTTGCATTTGTGAAAGATAGAATGTATAGGAAGTAAGGACACCAACCTCTATATTGTTTGTTGTTAATAATAAGAGTGGGAAATGTAGTGACATCACCTCGAGATCCATGTTCAACCTACAAAAAAATAACACCATGAACTTTCGATAATAGTCTCTCTAATATAAGGGAATCAATGACAACATCACCACATCATAAATGTTTTCCACATGGTCAATATGGAAACAAATTTTAATGAATATGTAATAAATGATAGCTTCTATGTTCACAACTCTCAGATAAAAAAATGGGAAGTAACAAATGGAGTACAACTATGGAAGAACCTGGGGAAAATTTTATCTTTTAGCTCATCATATCACCCTCAGAAGGATGGACAAACTGAGGTGGTAAATAGAAGTTTGGGAGGCTTGTTGAGGAGTTTAGTAGCTGAACATCATATTAAGTGGGATCAGATTCTGCCACAAGAAGAATTTTCATATAATAACTCACCTAATAGGAAAACAAGACAAATCTCATTCCAGATAATATATGGAATGCAGCCAAGAGGTGTATCTAAGTTGATCGTATTAGAGCAGAATGAGTTCAGAAGTGTTGGAGCAGAAGATTTTGTAGCAGAGATGCAAGAGCTCCACAGTAAGATCAAAGAACGGTTGCAGATTTCTAACCAGGAATACAAGCGTAGAGCAGATCAACATAAAATAAATCTTTAGTTTGAAGTGGCAAATTTGGTCTTAGCACACCTGAGGAAAGAAAGATTCCCAAGGGGAACATATAATAAGTTGAAAATGAAAAAGATAGGGCCATGCAAAATCATAAGCAAATTCGAGGCAAATGATTATGAGATAGAATTGCTAGATGATGTGGGAATATCACCTATATTCAACGCAGTAGATATGTATCCTTACAAAGAACATGAACCAGATGGGGCAGAGAGCCATAAAAAATTCCAGTGGGTCAAACAAATTCCTGTAGCTGAAAATCCGTAGATCGAAAATATTATTGATCGAAGAGTTAGAAAAAAGACCTAGAGAAAGATGTATTTTGAATACTTGGTAAAGTGGAAGGGACACCCGATTGAAGATGCTAGTTGGGAAAGTGAAGCAGAAATCTAGAAACATGGACACACAATGCAGGAGCTCATGAACATGAGTCCATGAATTTTTCAGCCAGAGGAGTATGATGCAGGAGCATCGTAAGCAAGTGCAAAAGTGAAGGATAGTTGGAAATGCACCATCACGCGTTTTGAGGATGTTTTGAATTTGAAAGAATGAAGGATTAATGTAATATATGAAAGTATATTTTTTCTTTTATGTTTTGGAGATTGTAACACAAATCTTGCGCATTTCTCTCATCTATCAGTTGTAAGAATTTAATGTATTAAATATAAAGTAGTTGTAGCTTTTATTTTTCGATTTGATAGCTTAGAGTTGTAGGAGGGAAAACTCTAGAAATCTCCCTCATATGTATTGTATTGTTTTATTATTCTCGGAAAAAAAAAGAATCAGAGTTGTAGAGAAAGAGAGAGCAGAGAAGAACAAAGATTGTAGAAGATTGTATAAGCAGATAGCTGATGCTATAGAACCCATGTACAAAATCACTTGAGTTAATATAAGAATGTGTTGACTCAATTTCATGGCGTTGTGATGAATATTGTTTGCATCTATTGAATGGTATGTTTACAGTTTTCTTATATGCTCTTTTATGTATTTGTTTCAATGTTGTGTGCGTGTATGATTTTATGTTGAATGTATGAAGTCCGTAAGAGGAAAGGTATGAGTTTCAATTGTTTATGATCCTGAGAATTCCTACAAGGAGTGCAGTGAAAGTCTGCAAAGAGTGCGTTGACAAGTTCTGAGTTTTATCTCAGAAAAGATTAGGAGAGATATCATTGTTTTCATACCAGTAGAAGTGTGAGTATAGCACAAAGTTGTGCAAGGTGTACACAGGCAGGTTGAATTCTTAGACTTTTCCAACCCAGTGAGTAGTTGAAAGGTTTTTGTTGCAAGGAGTGAAAAGAGTTGGATAGTTCAAATAATCAGTGATTATATTGAGGCCACAAGGAGTGCGGGTAAAATCCATTGGAATCCTTGATTTTGCATCAAGAACCAATCTCAGGAGGAATAAAAAATTTGAAGAGTTCAAAGGAAGATGAGGCTGAAGTCGCCTCGCAGAAATCAAGCTCAAAAGGAGGTGCCAAGTTATTTGGCTAGGGGCATTGAGAACTTGAACAGAAGGTTGAAATTCCCAAAGGGAGAACTACCGATTTGTTGTGGACCATTGGATCCAGTGGATCAATGGAGAAGTCAAGGTTGAGTGTCTTTCAACACCCATAAACTCAGGAGGAATGATCATCATCAGATCTAGATCAACAAGAGTCGTTGATCTTGTGGTTTTGAGTTTCAGCATTTTGGGAGTTAGAGTGTGGAGAAAGTCACGACTTGGATATATTGAGTTGTGAAATCCCGATACGCAAAGCTACGATATAATCTGGACCATCATATTGTTGAAGGTTTAGGACCATCGATTTGAGGAGAATAAGTCACAAGTTTAGACTTCGGGAGACAGGACAGGAGTTGCATCTCAAACTCACGAGTTGCGATGTCCTGACGCACTCGGAAGTGGACCCCAAGGTTAGACTGAGGTCACATGGTTGAGGCATAAGGGAGGAGTTAAATATCTGGAAGCCCATTTTAGGGTTTTGGGAGTCAAAGGAGTCAGAGGGACTCGCAATAGGAATCGCGAAGTTGTGAAATCCAAAAACTCTCTTTCAAGTAAAGGTTGTGGTCATGCTGGTTGGTCACGTGGAGTGGAGGTTCATGCCCAATTCTTGTTCGCATAGGCACAACTTCTAAAAAGGACCTATGATTATATGTGAAAAGGTTCATGTGGGAACTAAAGAGCCATTCCAGCTCAAGTGAATAGAACCATCCAAGACCAGGAGGTCTCACAGAGCTTGCTGAGGTAGGGGTGCTGCATCACAACCACCATTATTTTTCAAACACGTGCATTTCCATATCTGGATTGGGAAAACAAAAATAGTTACTTCCATGTATTAATAATGCACTTTAAGATGCCTTATTCCTGAAAATTCAAGGTCTATGGCTATGCAACTAAAATTAAACCACCCATAAAGAAATTGACCTTCACTCAAGCACATAGTTAGCTCAATAGTTTCTTGAAATCCTACACAAATTGCCTTCAAGACAGTCCCTTTGTCCAATTTTCCTGCAATTAGAACATGTTAACTTGCCACATTTTATTCTTGCATTTGTGAAAGATAGAATGTATAGGAAGTAAGGACACCAACCTCTATATTGTTTGTTGTTAATAATAAGTGTGGGAAATGTAGTGACATCACCTCGAGATCCATGTTCAACCTACAAAAAAAATAACACCATGAACTTTCGATAATAGTCTCTCTAATATAAGGGAATCAATGACAACATCACCACATCATAAATGTTTTCCACATGGTCAATATGGAAACAAATTTTAACGAATATGTAATAAATGATAGCTTCTATGTTCACAACTCTCAGATAAAAAAATGGGAAGTAACAAATGGAGTACAACTAAACTAACCTGTGCATTTTTCTCTTTTTCAAAACAAGGTTCTCTATATTTTCATTTGGATCCCCCATGAAATTTTCTATCTTTTTGGCATCCAAACCTAACCAAAAAATGTGCTTTCATTGAACCAATTGAGACAATGATTACCTATAGCTTTAGGCATATTATACAAATTGATGCTCACTAAAAGTAGAGTAGTTATAAGTCTTGAATTACTTTAAAATTATTGTGAATAATAGAAAGAAA
>ML787005.1:306411-330511 GCA_009831015.1 Picea engelmannii | reverse complement strand
GTATTAACATTAACATGATTTTTTTTCATTCAACCAACAATATACTTCCATAAACTCATGAGAAAAGATAGGCATTGACAACAATACATTAAAGAAAGTTACAAGAAAGGAAACATCGATTTATAATCCTAATGTCCAGGTAGAAAACTATATTATCTTCAAATACTAAAGTTAAACAATTCTTATAAGCACTTTGATAAATATTGGTATGTTTATTCATCAATATTTCCTTTCCCATATTTATAATGCGTTGAAAGTATAATGTATTTGAGAAAAAAAGAAATGAAAAAAGGGATTGGTACTTACAATAATCTTCAATTTGTATGCATCCAAGAATGGGATATTTTCTTTCGTGTAGAGGATATAAAAAAAATTCTTCTACAAGAGAACAAGACTAAAGTAATGAGAAAACTTATCAATACTACAACCATATGGAACTATTGTCACACAGGCAACCATTCACGCATAGAATTAGAGAGAATATCATATTTCCTGGTGATTCGACATAAAAGAACCAAATGCATCTCAAATAGAATATCTTACCTGGAAACCAGAGAGCTCATCCCTCAGAGAATCATCAGCATCTTCCAGCTTGTGTTTTTTTTCCTATGCTAAATTTTCCCTTCCATGTTTTTGCTCTGTACTCCTCGTCTTGTAGAGTGCTCTAATTGTTGTTTCTATTTTTGTAGAGTGCTCTAATTGTTGTTTCTATTTTTTTGAAATGGAAATGCAGATCCCATAGAAAAAACATATTCTATTGAAATGTTTATTGATATCCTCCAACGTTTGATCCATTAGTGCATAAATGTGTAACGGGAAGAGAGGGCATACCCTACATTTTAATTTGGCATTGGGACATATAACTTCATTAACAGGTCGATTTACAAAAGTTGAAAGACATTAAGTAGAGAGGAAATATAGATGCAATCTCTCCTTCGTTACTTGGGCAAAGGGATTGTGAAGAAGAAATGCAATCTCTCGTGTAAAAAGGGTTTATGAATAAGAAGACAAGATGAGAACCAACGTGAATGAAGCAACATGGAAAACTCTATAGCCTATGATATTGTTGTAATGATAATCACTATGTATTTGAAATGAAACTAATGGGGTTTGGTCCACGCCAGGTCCCTTGTAGAACCCACTACAGGAAGATGGTCTATAATTATAAAAACACATGCAGAGCCTCTGTCGTGAACTGTAAAAAAAGCACCATGCCATTGATTACAAAACATGGTATTTATAAAAAAGACCATAACATTGCTTACAAAACATGGTATTTATATTTTATTTTGCCACCTTGAAAAAACAAACACAACATGGTATTAATTTTTTTGAGGCTATCGTGGAAGAATATGTCAGTCTGTGCTTACAGAAGAATGTCCATGATCTTTCCTCTACCTAGATGTGAGGATTGAAGAATCCTTTCCAACACTAGAGTGGGACCTGTGTTCAACCCCATCTCAATCAGGAAGATCAAGTTGAGAATGGAACCATTTAAGTGTTTAAATGCATGACTATGAACTTGAGACGTGTCGAGCAATTTTTTCCCTGGTTTATAAACCTAGAAACTCTTTTGATCCTCACTCCTCTTTAGCTTCTGGCAGAGTGAGCTCAAATTCGGTTGATAGGAATATTAGGGGATTGTAGGAATCTTAGGGAATTGTTATTGGTGGTAAAGAGTCCACCCTAAGGAAACACCTTCGACCTAATATCAAAACAACCTAAAGTGTAATGTAGGAAACTATGGTGACGAGGAAGAGGCTTCTCAATCTGGCTGCAAATTTAACTCATGATACCCAATTCTCTTTATCTTATCTTAATACTACACTCTCACAAAAAACACATATCCTCTTGAAACATCTATTGCTATCCTCCATCTTTCAACCCATTAGTCCATAGTTGTGTGCCCTGCAGAGAGGGCATACCCTACAATTTAATTTTGGCATTCCAATATTTTTTCTGTAGGAATAGATCCGACCTCCCTAAAACGTTTCCAGATATTGGAGTCACCACACACGACCACCATTTATCCATTATTGTCCAAAAAAATCTTCCATGGAGCCTTCACTAAGACACCCTACCACCACTTCTGCCTCCTGCTATGTCCACCCTCTCTAAATGTAGTCTGGGATTCAAGTGCCGAGCAACTAATTTGACTGTGTGCCTGTAATTTCTCCAGCAAGGGCGACCTTGAAATGTTATATTCTACCTTGATATTCATGGATATCCATTTCCATTTCAGTCATGGATACTAAACAAACCCTCTCATACTCAAATGCACCAAACAACAGATTTTTATATCCTAATACTCATTTGTCACACTTTGGAATCTGGATGGAAATTTTCCAACCTGAAATCCGCCCAACTTGACAGCTTTCCTAGAGGGCATGTATGGCTTCTGTCATCTATGTGAATTTAAACATTCTTTACCATTAGTACTTTTGAGAAGAGGTGCATGAAATATCGTTAGATCATTTCGGCAACAATAGAATCTGATGAGAAGAGGCACATGAAATACCATTAGATCGTTTCGGTAACAACAGAATCTGATGAGCAGAGGCATAATGGCATAAGAAGTTTATATTTCATTTGTTATTCTTCTGCTTCTTGTAACATTGCAATCCACAACCACATTGATCCAAGTGGATATTGGTGGCCACCCACCTATTCCACTTGGAGCCCCACCATTTCTTCTTTCAGTTTTTTAGTTTCCGCATAGTTTACTATTTCTAGTAGTTTTTCGGGTCCTGAACTTCCGAAGTCGTTTTGAGGCCTTAAATGACGTTTTTTTGGGAAAATGGGGAGAAACATTGATTATAGATCATTGTTTCTCACCCAAAAGTTGTATTCCTCAGATAGATCTTTCTAACCAGGTATGGAACATGTCAAACAGAGATCGTATGCCAAAGTTACGTCCCCGGGAAGTTGATGTACCAACTTACCCAAATGGGGCCCATAGTCTTGGCGTTTCATCTCCTAGGGTTAGGTTTTTGGATGTTTAGGGTTTTCCATTGTTTCTTAATAATAATAGGCCTTCGAGCCTCATTGTAACACAGTTCATAGGCCAATAGCTGCCACATCTCTTCTCAGAGATAAGCTACCAGTGCCCTAGCTAGTTTATTTCCATTCTATATGTAAGCATATTTCAGTCATTTGTTATTAATGAAATGAAGTCTTATTTCCATTGCATCTCTGTGTTTATGTGTATATATGTATTTCATTGTGTTCCTACATAAATCTAGATCAGTGGTATCAGAGCGGTCTTCCCATTCTCGATCCTTCTTTGCATGTCCCTAACGAGGTCAGGGTATAAGGAGTTGGGGCTCGATCTGGTTGAACCTTTGCAAGATCAGCCTCGCAAACCTCGACAAATGCCCATGGGGGAAGAAAAGAAATATGAGGGACCAGGAGATCCTATCAAAATTTTTCTCAAGGAGGCCCTCGAGAAATAAAGGAACGCGATGATGGACAACTTTGCCCAAATTCTTCAACAGATTCCCACTGGCAGCGCATCGACATCCAACAACCACTCTGGAGGCACCACTCCTTTTAAGGTAAAAGTAAACTTTGACATTCCCATATTTGAGGGCCAAATAGATGCAGATGTTGATAGCTGCAGATGTTGTAGATAGATGGTTGAATCTGTTAGAAGGATATTTCTCGGTTCATGACTTTTCCGACCGAGAAAAGATTATTTTCGCACTCCTCAAAGCTGCCCCCCATGTTAAGGACTGGTGGGAAACCTACTTGGAGAAACATGACGAAGGAGAACCCTCTCTATTCTCGGCTGCACCCACTTGGAATTATTTCTGAGACACCATCAAGGAACAATATTATCCTGTGGGGAGCTGATGCAGGAGCATCTCCCACATCAAGCGAGCCAGCGTAGAAGCAGAAGACAACTGGACAAGCCAACACAAGTTTTGAAAACACCTTGGAAGTTGTTGCGCAAATATTAAATGAGTCATTTAAGAGAAGGTGCACTTGTATATTGTAATCAGACCTTGATCCTTTAAGCACTCGTCCTTTAGTAGATAGACGACATTTAAGGTAGTTAATGTAAAGTAGATAGAATTTAATTCTAGACTAGACAGTTGTAGAGCGCAAGAGGGAAATGAGATATAGACACCCTCATTGTGCATTTGTAATATTATTCTAGATAAGAGCAAGAGCAAGCAGAGAGCTGTGTAAGAACACCCATGTATATACATTTGAATTAATAGAAGGAGAGTTCTGATTCAAATTCATAGTTGTGTGTTGTTCTCTATGTATTGATGCTTAATGGTGTGCTCATGAATGTTTTCTTCTAGTCATACATTTGATTTTATATTCTATGTATATGATTTCATGTTTGAATTGAAGTCTAAAGGGAAGAAGGAATGAGTTTCAATTGTTTCTCTATTTGAGTCAGAGGATTCCTGCAAGGAGTGCAGTTGAAGTGTCCGCAAGGAGTGCATTGACAAAGGGTTCAGATAGAGATAGATTTTGTTCTCATTCATCCCAGAAGTGCAAGTTGGGCATAAGAGCCATGAAAGGAGTGCACATGCCAAGTGAAGTTTCAGGGTTGTGAACCTGAGCAAGAGTTGAAAGACTACTGCTGCAGGAGTGCGTAGAGTCAAAGGGATTTCATCACTTAAACGTGTTGAAGGGTTGTCGCAAGGAGTGTGCGCAAGGAGTCTTTTCTAAGGCTCAGATTCATAGCAAAGCTAAGGAAGGATAGGCCTTTAGATTTATTGAAGGCCAGTGTAGAGAATTTGTGCCTGGAATATTGGCAAGAAGCGTTGTAAGTTTTCACGTAGGTGGACGAGTTCCATGGGGGAGCATTGAGTCATTTCATGGATTTCATAAGGAAGAACGGACAATCAATATTCTCTGAGGAGAATTCACAATACTCCGAGGGCCATTAGATATTGGAGAGGTGCAGGGGAGATACGGTGACGTATTTCCATAGGGTTTAAAGATCAGGAGGGGTAGAGATGTTGATCCAAGCCAGCCAGAGGCGTTGGATTATTCACGAAATCGCCTATCAGGATTTCATGAGAAAAGAATTGAAGATTTGGTAACGGGAGTCGCGAAATCACGATACGCGATATCCTGACAGCTACGTAAATAGTGTGGGCCACAGTAGTTGGTGACGTGGACAGGTGGTATGCTTCATTGGGGTTTCGCAGTGAGAAGTCCCAAACATTGGACATCAGGATTCACGATCCCACGAAGTCCGAAGTCCCAACGAGGTGACGGGACCATTGAAAACTCAAAGCCATGAGCTCATCGGAGTTTCAGCATATCGGGACTCAGGAGTCGGAGAACCGAGTTGCTCGACACCGCGAGTGTCGAGATCCCGATAGAGAATATCCCAACAAAGTAAGGGAGAAGTTCAACGTTGAATCATATCTGTGTTTGGGTATTCATAGAACCAACACTCGACCCCTTGCCTTTGAATTCATGAAGTCACGAGTTTCAATCTCCCGACGAGCAAAGAAAGGGGGGATCCCACGAGAGTTCTGTGGGTGCATATTTCCTGATAGGGAAATAGAAGGACCAGTTAGGTTCTTTGGGCCAAAGGAAGAGAAAATCCTATGAGCGGACATGCCTACGGGTGCATTTTCGTCAGGAGCTATGAGGACAAATACATACAATGGACTACGCTACGGAAACAAAGGGACCAAGATGTGCATGAGATGACGAATCTGTTTGATACCCCATGCACAAAGTTGGGTATCAAAGATTCAGAGAAACATTTGGTGTTAAAATACCATAGTTGTCCACACAGATACATTCAGGAGAAAATGGAGTTCCTTGACATATCCTCGCTTGGTGTGGCATACCGATATGATGCTAAGATTGAGCAGAAGTTCAAACAGAAGAGGCGAGACTTTGGGTCTACAAATCAGAAGTAAGGGAAAGGTACCCCCAAACCGTAGAACAAAGGACCAAGCCAAGGCAGGGCAACCCATGACAACCCACCAAAGCCATAAGCAAAGAACAACACCATGAAGCCAAAAAAGGACACGGGGAAGTGGTGTGAGTTCCATAAGAGCTCCACTCACAACACAAGTGAGTTTTGGGCCAAGCAGTCACTGCTAGCCGAGTTGAAGGCTTCTGAATCGGATGCATTCTCTGACTCTGAATCCAAACCTGACAAGGGGAATGACAGGGGGAAGCATATTATCAATGTGGAGCCCAATGCCACCATTTCCACCACAAAGATCCAGAAGGAGGAACCAGAAGATACAGAGGAGGCATAGCATCTCTTCCATTCCAAGATGTGGGTAAAGGGTTCCCTGTTGTAGTTCATTGTCGACAGCGAGAGCCAGAAGAACCTCATCTCGGTAGAGGTCGTGAAGCGGCTGGGCTTGCTGACCACAATACATCCACAACTATACACCATCGGGTGGTTGCACCAAGGATGGGACCTCCACGTCAGTCAACAATGTTGCCTTCCCTACAACATCAAGCCCTTCACGGATGAGGTATTATGTGACATTGCTCCTCTTGATGTTTATGATGTATTATTAGGCCAATCGTACTTGTGGAAGTGACATGTTGTGTATGAGTCCAGGCCTTGTGTTGTTATTATCACTTTGGGCAATAAGTTGTACAGGATACCGGAGATAGCACCGCCTACCACCATCTCTTTGGTTATTGCAAAACAATGCAGTAAGCTCATTTTCAAAACCAAGAAATTTGTTTTCCTGATGATCCACCCTTAGGGAAAGAGGAAGACTGTGGCCATTACCTCCATACAGGGCCTTGCTGCATGAAAACAACAAATGGATAAGGTCATGGAGGAGTACGAGGACATCTTCACCTCCTCTATAGGGGTGCCTCTACACTGCCAGGTCAAGCACCCCATCGATCTGACCCCAGGTGCACCGCTTCCCAATGGACCCATCTATTGGCACTCTGTTATGGAGAATGAAAAAATCAAGAGGCAGATTTAGGAGTTGTTGCAGAAAGGTCACATCCGACCGAGTTCATCACCCTGTGGGAGCCCGATCCTATTGGTGCAGAAGAAGGATGGGACTTGGAGACTCTTCATTGACTATTGGGCACTAAACAAGATCATTGTCCATTATAGGTACCCGATCCCATGGATTGATGACCTTCTAGACCAACTCAAGGGGGAGAAATATTTCAGCAACATCGACTTGAAGTCTGGGTATCACCAGGTACCAATCGAACCCTCTGATGTGTGGAAGACTGCATTCAAATCCAAGGAGGGCCTTTTAGAATGGTTGGTCATGCCTTTCGGGTTGACGAATGCCCCTGCAACTTTCATGAAGCTAATGGATGACATTGTGCAACCATTCACCAACTCATTTGTAGTGGTGTACTTGGATGACATTTTGATCTTTAGCCAGACTTGGGAAGAGCACCTCCACCACATCCGATAGGTCCTCCAAACACTACAACAACACAAGTTGTGTGCCAATTTGGAGAAATGCACTTTTGGCATGACCTAGGTTCAATATATGGGATACATTATTGATGAGCAGGGGGTACATGTGGATCCAGCAAAGATCCAAGTCATTCGGGATTGGCCAGCCCCAACCACCCTAATAGAGCTCCGCAACTTTTTAGGTCTTGCCAATTTCTACCGCAAGTTTGTGTTGGAATTCTCTCATATCACTTGGCCCTTGAGTCAAGTCACCAAGGGAGGAGCTAAAGAAAAATTCTTTTTGTATGAATCTCAACAGAAGGCGTTCGGGGAGTTGAAGCATCACCTTTTCTCTGCACCAATTCTCACATTACTAGACTTGCAACAACCATTTGAGATCGAGACAGATACCTCTGACTATGCTATTGGGGTAGTCCTTACTCAACATGGGCATCCGGTGGTATATCAAAGTGAGACACTTTCCGACACAGTCTGGAAGTATCCCACTTATGACAAAGAAATGTATTCCATTGTGCAGGATTGTCGTCAATGGAAGCATTACATTTTGGGAAAGGAAACGGTCATCCACACAGACCACCGACCCCTGCAATTCATACAGACACAAGGGAAGTTACAGAATGATCACCATCAGAAGTGGTCCACATACCTGCAACAGTTTCATTTGAACATTAAGTACAAAAAAGGAAACACCAATAATATTGCAAATTGCCTCAGTTGACCACCCATCGTGGCACTAACCACTATGCTCAACTCTTGTGGGCACGAGACTTTTGATTGGTCGCTTCTCTACACAAGTGATCCAGAATTTGGCCACACATACAATACACTCTTGGAGGGTAAGCAAGTTCCCAATTTTCACCTCCAAGATGCCCTTCTTTGTCACCTGGGACACCTTTGTGTTCCTTCAAGTGAGCGTGCCAAGATGATTTGGGAGGCTCACTACAGTCAGGTCGCTGGGCATTTTGGGGTCGAGAAAACCGTGGCAGTACTGCAAAAGTATTTCTATTGGCTGAACCTTTGACAAGATGTCGAGAAGTACATCAAGTCCTGCACTGCTTGCACCATTTCCAAACCGACCATCAAGAAGCAAGTCCTCTATACTCCGCTTCCTACCCCTAGTCGACCTTGGGAATCCATCTCTATGGATTACATGTCGGGCCTTCCTTCTACTAAGCATGGAAATGACTGTGTTTTTTTGGTCGTCGTTTGATTCTCGAAGATGTCCATTATGATGGCTTGCAAGAAGAATATCACAGTAGAAACCACTGCTAAACTCTTCTTTGAATGAGTGTGGGTACACTTTGGGATCCCATAGTCTATCATCTTAGATTAGGACAGTAGGTTCCTCAGTACATTTTGGTCCAGTCTCTGGTCGATGCTGGACACCAAGCTCACCAAGTCCACATCTTTCCATCCACAAACTGATGGCCAGACAGAGGTCGTCAACCGAATGATCATACACATTCTATGCATGTACAATCCAAAGCATCCATGCACATGGGATGAGAGCCTCCCCTATGTACAACACAGCTACAACCGGTCTCTCCATAGTTCAACCAACCACAACCCCTTTCAAGTGGGCTTGGGATTCCAGCCACTATGTCCCATTGACATAGCCATGCCATTTGTGGCTACTCAGGAAGATTTAGCTCATGTCCAGTCTAAGGCTGACAAGGCAAATAGCTTCATTGAGAACATTCAACACATCCACCAATAGGTTCATGACATCTTGGACAGAGCTAATGCTAAGTACAAGTAGCGACATGATCAACATCGGGTGCCACACAACTTCCAGGTGGGTGACAAAGTGTGGCTGCATTTGCAAAAGGAGCGCCTCGCTGGACCCCACCACAAGCTTCATCTACTCTAATATGGGTTGTACACCCTCACCAAGGCTGTAGGGGAAATTGCCTTTGAGCTCAGCATTCCACCATTCCTTGGTCTGCACCCAGTGTTCAATGTGGACTACCTTCAGCCCTACTTTCCACCTCTACTAGACACATCCGACATGGCAGAACAACTCACACCAATAGAGTTAAATCCAGACTACATGGAACAAGATAGAACTGATCAAATCATGTATACATAGATCAAGCACACCTGAAAACAAAGGATACCGCTATATCGAGTTGTCAAAGCAGGCCAACTCCTTCACCAAGCCAAGTGGCTCATCACAGACCAAGTTCAACAGAAGTTTCCTCATCTCATGGAGGAACTCAACGAAATGGGGAACATTGCTTCCTAAGGGGTGAGGAATGATCCAAGTGGATATTTGTGGCCACCCACCTATTCCACTTGGACCCCCACCATTGCGTCTTTCAGTTTCTGCACAGTTTACTATTTTTAGCAGTTTTCGGGTCCTGAACTTCCAGAGCCATTTTGAGGCCTTAAATGATGTTGTTTTGGGAAAAAGAGGAGAAAAATGGATCATATGTCATTTTTCTCACCCAAAACTTGCATTCCTTAGATAGATATTTCTAACGAGGTATGGAATTCCTCAAACATAGATCGTATGCCAAAGTTACGTCCCCGGGAAGTTGATGTACCAACTTACCCAAACGGGGCCCATAGTCTTGGCGTTTCATCTCCTAGGGTTAGGTCTTTGGATGTTTAGGGTTTTCCATTGTTTCTCAATAATAATAGGCCTTCAAGCCTCATTGTAACACAGTTCATAGGCCAGTAGCCGCCACATCTCTTCTCAGAGATAAGCTACCAGTGCCCTAGCTAGTTTATTTTCATTCTGTCTGTAAGCATATTTTAGTCATTTGTTATTAATGAAATGAAGTCTTATTTCGGCTGCATCTCTACGTTTATGTGTATTTATGTATTTCATTGTGTTCCTACATAAATCCGGATCACACATCCACATGGGAGGATAGTAATGAGCATGATTGGATAAATGAGCAGGCCAAGGACATAATCACTCAACTCCCTGGTCAACGCTCAAATGTGAACTTTGCCCAATATTATGGCTATATAACTGTAGACAACAATGCCGATAGAGCTCTTTTCTACTGGATTATTATATAAGGTAAGTATTCATGAATGACATACCTCTTCCATGAACACTAGAAAACGAGAATTCCCCACATCTAGAGAGATGGCTCGACATATATGGTGACTCGAACATGCCATCTATTGGGGTGGACGAGGAGGCATCTTGGGAGACCATTCGGGCCAGCCCCTCCTCTTGGGGTCTGCGTCTTATCCTAACCAGAAGAAAACCATCATTAAGTACTCGAAAAAATGAAAAAACCCCATGGTCATATGCAAACCAAAAAAACCTCTCACGTTCTTTCTTCACAGAGCTACTAGAGCCTCACTCGGGATCTCAAACCATAGTTATTGTGTTACGAGATTAATCCACCAATTTTTCCTACAACAAATAAGAGTCTAACCATCCATGAGGTTTAGAGTTCAATCCTTAATGAGTCTAACCATCCACGAGGTTTAGAGTTCAATCCTCAGCGAAGTGAGCCGAATCCACCATTTCTTCATCCAACAAACAAAAATTTGACCATCCACGAGGTTCAAAGTTCAATCCCAAGCAAAGAGAAGTGAAAAGAAATGAAAAATACCAGTGTCGTCCCATCCTCTAGAGCCATGAGTTGCAAAGCTCAAGGAAAGTTGCATGGTGGTGACGAGTTCCAGAAGTCCACAGGTCTCACATGTGGTGCATGGGTTTGACAGAGCATTGGGATAAGATATAGATAACTGTCAAATGACACTTGTTGGCATTTAAGTGGATTTGAACAGATAACACGTGTTGGATTTCCAATCAGATGACAAAAATCCCAAGGGAACTGCCCCTTAAAAGAACGCCTTTGGCTTAATTAGACTCAAAGTGGGTGTTAGTTATTTTCATATATAACCATTAAAGGTGGGTGTTATAGTTATTTTATTGGATTTTATTTTCATTTTGTAGTGAAGGTTATTCACATGTCATAAACTATGATAATTAGAATCATATTTTAATGTAAAAAAGTGGTTGTACATTATTTATGGTAATTTTATTTGTTTTTAGCAATTGGGATGGTAATATTTGTACATGATGGTAAAGTGGTTGCACATGACTTAAGCATTATAAAATATTTGTGATTTTGATGGTAAAATATGTTAAAACACATCTTTGATGTTTATTTATTTTGATAAAACAATAATATTTTTTGCTAAATTGGTGGAAGGAGCCTAAAAGTGCAAACACGACTCTCCCATGTGTCAGGAATAAATTATAAAAGATGGTTTATCAAATTAAGGAGAGAAAAACACATCATTGGTTGGAGAGGTTTTTTCTTTTTAAGTTGTGATTTTATCATGGTTTTATCAAATGAGAAAAAAACACATCAGTTTTCATTATAAAGTTGTTGATATACATATGTGATTTTATCATGGTTTTTGAAATCTTTTTATAGTATGTGAATTTGATATAAAAAAAATACATTGTATTGAAATTTAAGAAAACATTTTTATTCTTATTTTATTTTTGTTTTGTAATAAAATTATATATATTAAAATTTAAAATTTAATTAAGATCTTCAAATTATATTTAGAAAATGGAAATAACATTGTTTTCAAGTTGATAGACCATTTTCCCCGGATGGGGTGATTTTGGTTTCAACTCGTGGACAACCAGAGGGGAGGCCACCTAGTTAGACCTCCTGCCACCTGGAATCGGCTCAGACATTCCCTCCATCTACAGTCACCTCATGCAATTAAACACCCTGTCATCGTTCCATGGCTATCAATTGACGCCAACCTACTGCACGCATTTGACATTTTGCTTCATGGGAGTTTTAATGGAGATCCGCTGGATGAATTCACAGTCCCATCACCAATTCATAAATGGAGGATTTATGCCAAAGCCTTGGTGATTCAAATCTCATTCAACCCCCTGGCCTTCGAAGACTCAACCCTTCACAGTTCTTGACATCATCCCTTCACTCTGGTTCGAGCTCATGTTGTCCCCCTTGCCTCCAACTCTTCTCCAGGGTTCTCGCAACGCCTCTATGGCTGTCTGGTTTGGTGTTTCCCCTCACACTCTCTCTGTGCATCCCTCTTCTAGTTACCTGAGGCCATTTCTATGCCTCGTCTCAGAGGAAAATAGAAGTGGGGAGTGGCATGGTATGCGACTAGAGGAAGGGTTACGCCCGACAGTAGATCTCCCCAGAAATACCAGTTTTCCACTAACTTGAAGCCCATAATATCTCCTACTCCTTCTCATCCGACTTGAGAAATCACCTCGGACCTCTCCCTACTATCGAATCCCTTTGGCTTTCGAGTTGAGTGGTTCGATAGTCTTGAAAATTCCCTTGGTTTCACTCCTCCTCCTCCCTCTCCTCCTTGCCGCAGTCCACCCCATACTTCTCCCCCTTTCCACCCCCCTACTCTGCCTCCAGTTACCTCCACCTCTCATTTTCTCACAGCTCCCTCCTCCAACTACCTGACCTTCTCCTTCGACCACTTTACCCTCCGCTCCCCTGCTTCCATTGCGTAGAGAGAGAAGCACTCGAGGAGTCCCTGGATGATCTCAAGCATGGATTAGGGGACATCAAGATTGCCATTAACGAGATGTAAAATAGGGATATGGAGCATTGGTGTCACATGGACCTCCTGATTAATTTCTTGTAGGACCTCAGACAAGCGATCTAGGATAGAGATACACTCTTGAAAGACAATTTGTAGGTGTGCCATGCCTTCGTGGGGAAACGGTTCGACCCCGACACTAGATGATTATGATTTTGTTTCAGGTTCCCTGGTTCTATGTTTTTAGTTATATTTCTTTGGCCCAGTGAGGCCACCCAGTTTTGGGGAAGTTTGGTCTTAGAATTTTTGGTCTTCGTTAAGCTTTCAGAAGAATGATGCCTTGCGTGGCACTGCAAGTTTTTATTTTACCATTTTGCAAATTTTACATATATATTTTGGACTTGTGGAAACATTGGTTTCCCAAAAGGGAAATGCTTCCACACCTAAGCATTCTAGATAAGCAGATGTAATCTTCATCTTTTTGCAGGAATTAATATAATTTTTCTAACTTACAAAAAAGAAGAAGTTGATAGACTATTTTATCACAATGTTTAAAGCATTGAGTAAAAGTTTCCACAAAATACATATGGCAGAATAGTGGAATCTCTGCTCCTCTCCTGAAAAATTGATTTTCTTTTGAATACTAAAGATGCTGGTACAACCAATCCAAAAGGAACTACTATTTTTCCATTTGAAAATGGCTACAAAAATGTGCAAAATTAACAAAAAATTACAATTCATTGAAAAACCTGACTAATGATTTTGGAAAAACATTGGATTCTCCTGTGGATCTGTTGGATGCATCACTGGATTCACCTCTGGATGATGAATTCCTACAACTAGATTCGGCCATACTTGAACTAGCGCTGGCACAGGAGGAGCCAAGGGGTGTTCATTGCTAGCATTCAAATGGAAGGTTGAAGGGAGCCTTGACCCAATTGAGTCATTAGAATTCACTGGTTATTGAGGATGATTTAAAGGATTTTCCAATTTTTGTGCAACTGCTACAATTTTCCTTGTATTTATGTTAATTCCTCGAAGTGTAATTGCAAGTTCATGATCGTGCCAAAGTTCTTGTTGGTGCAGTTGAGTCTGTATATTAGCCAATTCATCTCGCAACCTCTAGTTGTCCCGTTGAAATTCTCTAAGCCTAGAGTTTGTTCTCTCTTCTGTGCGTTTGACGTCCACACGCAATGAGCGAAACTTCTCCCGAAGTTCCTCTGATATGCACATCAGGCAAGAGAAAGGAGCTATGGATATTCTCCACATGCTGGCGGGATGGCACAAGATCGAGCTGGTCTGAAAATCGTTGTTGAAGTGAAGAATGCAGACGAGATACATAGGGTAAGAAATCAAACTGTGATGCAAGTAGAGCACCCTATATTTCTTTATAGTGGTGCTGAGAACAAGTAGGATAAGACATACTTGCGAGGGAGGAAGTATCAATGTACACTTGATGGAACAAGGAACCAGAACCACCCACAAGCTAACTGGAGTTCGCATAGGGATGAGCAAGGGAGGTGATGCCATGGGAGTAAGGTAGGGCGTCATAGAGTACGAGTGAAGCACCGTGAGTTTAATAGGGAGGATAAGAATCTTAGGGGGTGGCATGGGGAGGAGGAAGGGGGACACGTGGTCAGGAGGAGGGAGTCGCATGCCAAGAGGGGGGTCCCAAAAGAGCATGGGGGAAGGAGGGGTGCCGCAAGGGATGAGGGTGGGAAGGGGAAGGGGGTAGAACTATGTTAGAGTTCAAAAATGGTGGATTTTAAGGGATCCAGACATGTGAGGAAATTTGATTGATAAATAGTTGGCCATGTTCTAAGAATTTTGTTGATTTAGCTAAGCGGCTAACTTCTGTATTTTGAGAACGGAGGATGTGAATGTAGTGGATTTCGAGAAAGAGATGTTTCAAAGAATTAATTTATGTGTGAAGACCAGAGGGCTGAGTGGAAGTGGTTGAAAGTCCAAGGAGTTCCCTTATAACTATCTCAGAGTCTCCTATCACTGTGAGGGCTTGGATGCTTCTTGAGTGTGCAATTTGGAGACCCATGTACATTGCTAGAGTTTTTTCTATATTATTAGTGTTTTTTCCCAAACCCTAGGAAAAATTTGAAACCTTTTGTCCATCGGAGTCAAAGATGACTCCCCCGCACTTGCCACCCCTAATAATGTTGGGAATATTATAATGTAAAAGATATAATTCAACCAATTTTTTTTAGGAAAAAAAATATTTCTAATATTTAAAATTTGTTTATTTTTTATTTTTTAAGATGTTGTTTGTTTATTTCCTCTTCCATAATGCATGTTGTAGAGAAAATATCTAGGTAGTTTTTTAAAGTCTTTATTATATATTTCTTTAATTTAGCTCACAATCTACAATTACAATATAAATGTTGTAAATTTTTTTTAATAGTGTAAGAATATTTTTTCAATGAAACAAATTATTTAATTTTTGAAATTACATTATATTGTAAGTGTATTAAAAATTAATAATAAAATATATTTTAATTTTAATTTTGAGTATAACAAAAGTGGAATTTACAAATACTTTTTTCAATGAAAAAACTTTATTAAATTTTTGAATCTACATTATATTATTGTATTGCAAAAGATTTATTAAATTTTTGAAACTACATTATATTTTAAATGTAGTTTCAAAATTTTTATAAATACTTTAATAATGTTAATAAATTTTTTTTATAAATGTTGTAATGTTTTTTTTTTTGTAAGTGAGTGTAAGAACCTGTATTACTAAAGGAGGGTTAGATACAAAAAGGGCGACTCCCTGGTCTGCCAAAAAGGAAACCCGACCAAAGGTTTCCGAGTTGCATTTTTTGAAATAAATGAGGGGTGGGACTTGACTATCACCATGGGAAACCAGCTCATTCCTACCATATCCAGTTTTTGAAAATATAGGCACAAGAGACATGAAAAAGAATAAGCTGAGACTAACACTAGAGTGATCAGACTGACTTAACAGTGGAATAACCAGACACTAGTCCATGACAATGATGTGTTTCTTTCCTTCATCCTCCGACCCTTGTTCTCCTCCTTCTGGGTGATCATGCGAGTCTTTCTAGTATGTGCTAGTGCTCCATTTTCGTCAACTGGCATGATGTCCATGTGATCGATGTAGCATAGGTAGAAGTGGAATTGAGCAACCAACTGCTCCATCTTGTATTTTTGGTCCTTCTCGACCTCAGTTAGTAGTTTGGTAATGGTTTCCAGACTACTGAGGTGACTCAATATTTTGTTCAACAGTTTCTTGTTTTCCTTGTTGTCCTCCACTATGGAGTCTTCCATTTCTGAGCTCAATTTGTCAATCATCATATTTGTTAGCCATGCCATATCCATCATTTTGTGGTAGAGGGTTTCCCTGGGCTACGTGGCTCTCGGGTCAGTTACCCAGACTGCTTCATGAGTCAGAGCATCCCATGCTTTGCCCTTGCTTTTTTCTTTGATTTATTTTTCCCACCTGGTAATGGTCACTTTTCCTGTTTGCATCTATTTCTGTTTGCACTCTTCCTGTTTGCATCTATTTCTGTTGTTTCCTCTCTTATTGAACTTCCCCTGCTTCGGGCTTGTCCTTCCAATCATGGTATACCCATAGAGGCGAACCTTCCCATCCTTTTCCCCCATCATAATACGTATGATCATGATGACTCTACCATTATCCATGTGTGAGCCCTTGGCCCTAATCACTTGATATCCTACTGTGCTAATCCTTGTACATTTTCTTTGGCGTGGTGTATTGATATTGGCCCATGCCAATCCCTCTTTCCTTATGTCATTCACCGCCTGCTATTTGTCATCTATACTTTTCCACGGTCTTTCCTCGCAATTATTACTGTTGACATGAACTTGTTGTCATACCCTCTCCTGTTGTATAATATGATCTTGCATTGTAATTGGTGGTCAAGTGTTGGGCAGTCATATCCTGCCTGTTCCCTTCATGCCTTCCACTGGGCCTTATGTTTCCCTCCTCGATGCAACCTTGCTTGCTTAAGCTGCCATAACGATCTTTTGTCGCTATTTGGATGCAATCTATTTTGAATTTTCCATTCAGGATGTTGATTCAGGTAGTGTCTAGTTCTCTTCCTTCCTTTCTAACCCCCTCGTTGGTGATTCTATTTGCCAGGTCATTCGCTGACCTACGTACCCAGTTCAACTCCACTGTTTTCATTGTTTGCAAATGCTCCTAGATTTTTTGTAGGGAGTGTGCCAAGCGTAAGTGTCTCTGAACCTTGCCCACTCTGGTGCCATTTTGGAGTCTCTTCAACATGTTTATAACCAAGGTGGAGTCACCTTCCATGATAGTGTTTTTCATCCTTTCGCGACATAGAATTTTGAGCCCGAGCTCCAGGGCTCCAAATTCTGTTGCGTTGTTGGTTGATTTTCCCATACTCCCAGCGAACAACCAAATTATGTTACCACAACTATCTCTGATCACCCCTCCCATCCCTGTCATTCCTGGGTTTCCTTTTGCCGCCCCGTCAAAATTCAACTTGAGGAACCCTGCCGGAGCGTGTGTCCAGTTGCGCTATCCTATTTGGAGTTGCGGAGGCCACCCTACCTGTGTGTTGTTGCACCCATATTTTGGGTGAAAATATTTTAGGATGCAAGAGTCCTTGCCTGTGAGTGGCGCTTTTCTAGTCTGGAAGTTGCGGCTTTGAGCCATTTCTCATATTTGTGAGGTTATTGCTTCCTTGAGTTTCCCTTCTGGAAGGCTTTCATTCTTGAAGATGCATCGGTTCCTTTCTTTCCATATTACTCATATGATCATCCCCAACATGAGATTCCAGCATAAGTTCACCATTTCATTTTTGTTGTAACTCTCATTCCAGTTTTTTATGGTTGCGTTGATGTTACCTCGGGTCCTATTGGACTAGAGAAAGATGCATGCTGCCAAATCTCAGATCTCTGTTGTGTAATTACATTCATCGAGGAGGTGATTCATTGTTTCTTCCTTAGGTTGACAGAGATGGCATTGTGATGGGCCTATGAAACCCCTTTTCCTTAGGTTTTCCCAGGTTAGAATTCAGTTGTGAAGTACTATCCATTTCAACATTTTGATTTTTAGCCACTGGGGGCTGCCCCAAATATTTCCCCATTGTTTTGCCAGATCTTCTTGGTTCTGGTCTGCAATGTAATTCCAAGCTTCTTTTAAGTTGAATTACCCACCATTATTCCCGCCCCATCTTAATTTGTCCTCTTCTTCTGAGACTCCAATTTTCATTTTCCCCAATTTCTCCTCCACCTCTTTCATTATTGTTGCAATCCGATCTCTATTTTGTGGATTGAGTTTGTCCTATATCCTCCATCTATCACGATCATTTTCTTGTTTCCAGTAGTGATGGATTTTGATTTTTCCTTGCTCGGTCATTTCCTGTTAGAGTTCCTCCCTGTCTGGATTTTCCATTCTGGGTTCCTGTTGCCACACGTCCTCCTAGAATATAGTTGTTTTACAATTCCTCACTTCCCAGAAGCTGTGTTTATGGATCCAGGTTTTGTTAATACAGACTAGATTCCAGATTTCTTATCCCTCCCTTGTGCCCATAAAATGAATTCAATCTTGGCCGTTGATGTCTGGGGCACACTTGGCCTTCCATAGGTTTGCCCACAATAATTATTTTTCTTTCATCCATCTCCACCAAAGTTTCATCTCGTAGGCTTTGTTGGTTACTTGTGGGTCTTTTAACCCCATGCCTCCTCTGCATTTTGGTTTGAAAACCTTCTCCCAGGCCACTAAGGCCCATTTTTTCTTATTTTCCGCTCCTCGCCATAGGAAGTCCCTTTGGATGGCTCTTATTTTTTGTAGTATTCTTTTGGGAGTGTGAAACACTAACATCATATAGGTCGAAATTGCTTGCATAACCGCTTTGGTTAGGATATTCTCCCTGCTAGGTTGAGGGATCTGTAAGTCCAGTTTTTCACCCTATCCTATAGTTTGTTAATCACTCCTTCCCATGTTTCCATTTTGCATTCTCTTTCCATTAGGGGGATTCCCAAGTATTTTTTTGGGAGCATTTTGCGTTCAAACCCCAAAATGTTTGCCAAGTTTCTTTGAATTACAGGGTTGGTATTGAAGAAATATATCATGGATTTGGAGTGACTCTTCTCCTCTCTCGAGGCTTCCCCAAACTCTTCTAATATTCTTTTATAGGATTTTTCTTCATTGAGCATGGGTGTGCCATGGAGTAAGGTGTCATCAACAAATTGTTGGTGCATGGAGGTAGGGCAGTTTTCGAAAGGTTTGATGCATGTTATTTCTCCTGTTGTAGTTGCACTTTTTATGCTTCTACTGAGTCCTTCCATCATCATAATGAAAATCAAGGGTGATAGAAGGTCTCCTTGTCTGATGCCTTGAAGGCCATAAGGGTTTGGCTGGGGCTCCATTGATTAAGAGCGAGTAACTTGTCGTTGAGACTAGGCTAACAATCCAGTTGATCCAGAGTTGTGTGAAGCCAAAGGCTTCCAGAGTCTTGACCATATAGTGCCAGCTAATTTTTTCATATGACTTTGTTAGGTCAAGTTGGATTATCATCCCCCCTCTCCTCTGTATTTTTAGTGTGTGTATCAACTCATGGTCATGGATGATGTTGTCCAAAATTTGTCGCCCTTCTACGAAACCTGTATGCTCCTGTGAAATCAATGTGGGTAGGAGAGGTTTCAATCTGTTGGCTATGACTTAGGAGATTATCTTGTAAACCACATTGCATAAAGCTATGGATCTATAGTGGTATGGGGTCCTTGCTTCATTTTCTTTGGGGATTAGAGTAGTTATTGTGGCATTTAGCACTTTCATAATGGAGGCCAAACGTCTGGAGTCTTCCACCACCCCATAAAAGTCATGTTTGACCACTTTCTAGTAGGCTTTGGAGAATTCCACTATGAAACCATTTGGACTTGGGGCCTTTTCATTGGGCATCTCTTGGACTACTTGGTCAATTTACTCCTTAGCGATGGGTTTGTTTAGATTGATATTTTATTCCTTGGTAACTAGCCTGGGGATGTGTCAAGTTATCCTTTGTATGACCTGCGTTCGGCCTTGGTTGGGTTCCTGGGCTATCCCATGGAAGTGATTTACCAGTATATTTTCAATCTCCTTGTGGGATTCTCTCTCGATCCCATCCTAATCCTGAATTTTCAAGATTTTTTTGTGGGTTCTTCTAGCAATGGCTGTTCTATGAAAAAACTTGGTATTCCACTCTCCTTCCTTTAGCCACCTCATTCTGGACTTTTGGCACTATAGAGTCTCTTCCTACTGGAATCTTTCTTCCCATTCCTGGGTCATTTGGATCTCTTCCCTTTTTCGATCCTCTATATAGCCCTCATTTATGCACATTTCCTGGAGTTTCCTCATTCTGTCTTCAATATTTTTTTTTTATTGTTTTATGTTTCCAAAGATTTCCTTGTTCCACTCCTAGAGTTTATGTTTTATGTACTTGAGTTTCTTATATAGTTTGAACATCCTTGTCTCTTTCTCTGGTTGTTCCTCCCACCACCATTGATTGATGTTCTTCTTGAAGGTGGGATGTTTGATCCAAAATTTCTCAAATCTGAAAGTTCTATTCTTCGGTGTGGTTTGGAATTTTTCTTCCAATTGGACTAACCAGTGGTCTGAACCCCCCAAGAGAAGGATGTTGCAGTCTAAATTTAATCCTTGCAGAATGATGGACTCTGACACCAAGAATCTTTCTAGCCTTGTCTCTATCTGATGTTGATTTATATGTTTGTTGTTCCAAGTGAACTGGCCATTACTGGTTCTGACGTCCACCATCTCCACCATGTCAATGAAATATGAAAAGTCTTCCGCATCTCTATCCAATATCTTGGTGCCTCCTTTTTTCTCTACAACTGTTGTGATGATGTTGAAGTCTCCTGCCAGAATCTAGTGGAGGTTGTTGGAACACGATTTTAGGTTTTCTAGGTCTAGGAGCATTCTTCTCTTTTCCTCCAGCATATGGGGTCCATACACATTAGTGCATAGAATCACCTCTGTGTTACCTATGATTTGCATGTTAACCGAAAGTGTGTGTCTAGTGGCTTCAACTACTAGTAGATTCATCACTTGCGAGTTCCACAAAGTGAGAATACCGCCTTCCATCTATTTTCCTTCGACAACCAACATCTTGTACTTGCTCCATTGTTTTTTGTTGATTGTTTCCATTCTGTCTCTTGGATGAAACAAAGGTCCAATTGTTCCTTCCTTAGTATATTTTTAAGGATTATTTCCTTTCATGGGTTGTTTAGGCCTCTTATATTCCATGTTATAATCTTCATTTAAACATGTGGGGGGGATTTGGGAAAGAGATTTTTGATCTTACCTGAGTTTATCAGCAGAGATCCTAGTTCTTGTAGGGATACGTTGTTTTATTTCCTGCATTTCTTCCTTCTCATCTTCTTGGGTGAGAGTTGTGGTTGTTCCTCACCTACTTTGATTCCTAGGTGTCCTATATCCACGTGCGTGCGCTTGAGTCCTTTGTATTTTGCTTCCTCCCTTAGGAGGAAGAGGTATTGGATATGATCTAGTTGCTCTGTTGGTACATGTCTACGCCCTGCCTTTTCCATTGCTCCAGTATGTTAGGGAGATTTATTCTTTCCCTTTCCACAATATCTCTGAGATCAGGATCTTTCGTACCTACCTCGCTTGGTGTCATTTCTGCATCTCCATCTACCTCCTGCATGGGGGTGTTGGAATCTCTTGTTTCTCCATACATAGGAGTTGTGCTGCCCCCCTGTTCCATCTTATTGCTTGGACTATCTTTTTTCTCATTTGTTGCTTGTTCCCTAGCTTCTTTAGATTTTTCCTTTTCCTTTCCTCCTTCTTCCCCTTTGTTGGTCTTGTCCCACCATTTTGTTCTATTCTTGTCTTCTAGATTGCTTCATGTTGAGGCTTTACTTGGTTTCCCGTTTGCTCTATTTTTGTGGTTTGTCTTTATAAACCCGTCCACATCCTGTTGTATTTTGGTGTTTTTTTGCTTCTTGCTTTTTATTGAGTGGACATTCTCTGATGAGGTTTCCATGTTCATGGCACCTTCTGAATGGGATATAGTTGTATTTGATTCTTTGTCTCCATTCCTCATCCCTGAATTCTAGGCTTATGGCTTCTGGGAGTGCCCCCGAAACATCCAACTCTATGCAGATCCTTGCATAGGATGTATATCTCCCTTTTAGGGTTGCTTCCGATGTCTTCACATATTTTCCAAGTTTGTTCCCAATTTCTTTGAAGGTGGATGGAAGCCGATAGTCTAGTGGCAAGGAGTAAAGCCTCAGCTAGACGGGTACATTTTTTAAGGTTTCTTTTTCTGGGGAGATGTTTTCCTTTCATGACCACATGTATAGTCCTGTTGAGGTGTGGAAGTATGCCCCCCCCTCAAAGACTTTATCCCTGTCCTCCAAGTTCATGAATATTGTTGTGAAGAAGCCTTTCAAACCCAAGTGGAGTTCCACTTCCCCGCTTGGCTTCCAATGATATTTTATCCATTTGCGCAAAGTTCTTTCTGTGGGCCACAAATGCGTGAAATTGAAAATTAGTGCATGCATCTTTATCTGGTCCAGGAAGAGTTGTGTTTTTGGATCTTCTAGTATCACCTTAGGTATCAATGATGTTTAAGGTTTACACGGGTTGCGCCCTTCTACCCCATTGGGGTTCACTAGATCTTGCACATCATTCTAGGTTTCTTGGGTTTCTTCCCCCATGCGATCCCTTTTTTACTGGTTTCTTTCCTGATTCCTTTCCAATCTTGATCCCAAGGTGTTTGTCATTGTTTCCTTGAAACCTATGCCGCGTGGGCCTTCCCCCCTGTCCACCACTATCTACTTGTATGAGGGGGTTCCATTACCGCCCCCTTCAGTAACCATGTTGTCCTCTACTATGACTGCAACTGTCAAACCTTAGCTTGCATTTTCTCCAAACCCTAGCTTCTGAGTTGCCCTACTAGTCGGCTTTGGGTTAAAGTTAAAGAACTTTTTCGAGTAAATTTTTTTTTTCCATCCTTTTGTCATGTTTTATAAATGTTGTAATGTTAAGAATGAAATATATTTTAATTTTAATTTTGAGTATAAGAAAAGTGGAATGTACAAATACTTTTTTCAATGAAAAAACTTTATTAAATTGTTTAATCTACATTATATTATTGTATTTCAATGTTTTTATGATATTTTTGGGTTTCTAACTCTTTATTCAATATTTTGTATTTTGTTTATTTAGCTCACAACCAAACAATTAAATATAGATGTTGTAATGTTAGTAATGAAATATATCTTAAATGTTGTAATGTTAGTAATGAAATATATCTTAATTTTTATTTTATTTAAAACATAACAAAAATGAAATGTGCAAATAATTTTTCAATCAACAAAATTTTGTTTTTGAAACTATATTATATTGTAATGTTTTTAAATGTTGTAATGTTCGTAATGAAATATATTTTTATTTTTATTTTTTTTAAAACATAACAAAAATGAAATGTGCAAATAATTTTTCAATCAACAAAATTTTATTTTTGAAACTATATTATATTGTAATGTTTTTATGACATATTTTTAGTTTTACACATAATATTATTGGATCGTTGTCCTAAAACACTAAACAAACAAAAATATATTTAAATTCTATTTATATCTTCAAATTTCACTATTTTTGGAATTTGAATGCATTTTTATCATTATAATTTTTATTTTGCTAAAAACATAATAACACAAATGGTATGTACACATTTTGTCAGAGAATTTTTTTTTATTTGTTTTTTATTTTTTCAATGTTTATATGAGACTTTTTGAGTTTTATTTAAATTAAGAGATTTTTTAAATTTTTACTTAAATTGTTTAAGGAAAATCCATTCTTTTCTTTGTATAGCAAAAAAAAGTTTTTTGTTTTTTATTTTTTCAATGTTTCTACAAAGTTTTTTTGAGTTTGTTTATTCAACTCACAACCAAATAATGAATATAAATTTTGTAATGTTAATAATGAATTATATCTTAATTTTTATTTTTATTTTGTTTAAAACATAACAAAAATGAAATGTACATATAATTTTTTAATCAACAAAATTTTATTTGATTTTTGAAACTATATTATATTATAATGTTTTTATGACATTTTTTTTTAGTTTTACACATTATATATTATAGTGTTCTTGGATAGTTGTTGTACTAAAACACTAAACACAA
>ML787005.1:282280-301914 GCA_009831015.1 Picea engelmannii | reverse complement strand
AAAAAATTGATGCAGACCCCCTTCTCTCCTAAGGGATGCATGACCTCCTGGTCTAGGATCGATCAAGAAACTGAGTTAGATCGACTCTTTGGGTCTCTATTAGGCCCAAACCCACTTACACAGGTCATTTCTCCAAATGCGCAGGTTGTATGAGACCCATGAGTTCCCTCCTGAGCATTGTCCAATTTCCACACCAACTGGGTGCTAGCTCTTCCCTGGCTAAGCCCCTTCCTTATTGAGACCATGACTATGACCCCTCACCTAACTCAAAAGTTGTTTCACGATTTCATGTATCGGGTCTTTTCATGTGAGTCACCCCGACTCCCTCGACCTCTGAAATCCCGACAGAAGCCTATCGCGTGCTAGCCCCTCTATTCTCCTTCAATGATGTGACCCTTCGCTATGACCGTGGGACAATATTTCTAGCGCTTCATGATTTCATGTTTCATGAAGCCTACTTTCTTGTCCTCACGAAACCCGAACTTGCGAGTTTTGCTTGCTTGATCAATGGTCCACAATATCCGCAATCCAACAGTCCTGATATCCTTTTCGCGTATCATGGTTTCGCATTTCACGAAGTTGGAGGACCACTCACCTCCCTTCTCCCGATATCCGAACTCCCGATATCTCCTTCCCCCAAAATGAATCAACGATCTAGATCTCTCCTTGATCCGATGACTCAAATTAAATTGTGAACTCAGATTTTGCGAGTTCCCAAAACTCTTACTTCCAATTTCTCAAGTTTTGAACTCCCCAAAAAAATAGATCTATGGTCCACGATCTCTCTTCGATTGAAGGCTCCGATGATTTCAGGATTTCGTAACCCCTCCCTCCTGTGTACTTTCAAGCTTATCGTTAGTGCACTTTACTTTGGTCGGGAGACTACAATTCCTTTGAAATCAGATCGAATGACTGTGATATTTACTCCTCTGCACTTACTGCTCGTTGTCTAGACATTGATCGGGTGGTCCAGATCTTTCTCTCCAAGCTTGCGCTTTCTTCAGACTTAGAATATTTTTGAAAGATTCAAAGGCTTCAACCTTTATCCTTCCTATGAGTCCATTCCTTGGATCTCTTCCAAAACTTATGGAAAGAGTTATTCCTATTAAGCTTGGTCTTGTGAAGACTTCGACTTCCCGTGCACTCCTTGCATTTCAAGGATTTTGATAACTTAGATCTAAAGGATTTCTCAAAGATAAATTTCTCTCACCCTCCTGACATTCTCCTTTTCTAGTTCTTCGACTTCTTTCAAAGTCCCTTCAACACTTAGTTGAATCTCAGATCTGTGCACTCCTTCCACCAGATCTTTACACAAGGTTCGAATTCTTGCAGATGATTGTGCATGACTTGCACCATTATCTTCACACTCCTTGCAAAGGGAAAGTTTCATGCTATCTCTTATGAGCTTCAGAATAGAAACAGATCCCATTAATGCACTCCTTGCGTTCTATGTGCACAACTTACACCATTTCAACATAAGAGAAACAATTGAAACTTATCCTAACATTCACAATTACATATATTCATAAAGAAATTCATTCATTCATTCATGAAATAACAACAATAGAGAATTGAAAAACAATTTCCACACCAAGCATTGGGTCAATTTTCCTCTGTTATATTCATAAGTGAAAAATGGCTACAACTGTAATCAAACCGAAAACTGAAAACTCAGAAATCTCCTACTAACTTGTAGCTAGCTTCATTTGGGCATACAAATCCTTTATTTATCTCAGAGGGTTCTTAGGGTTCCCCCTGACTAATTTTCTACATCAAAACCTATCATGATGGATATCTTAATGGATTCACAGTCTAGTGCAAGAGTGGAAACTCCCACTTCACTCGCGATCATTTAGGCGTGCTTCAAAATATTTTTTCGACACTAAGTTAAAACGTGCTTCAAAATATCTACTCTAACTACCAGCATTGAGATTCTGTACAGATTCCCAAATGCTGAGAGGTCCTGCTCCGCGTGTTTGCCAACGATGCTCTTGCATCAGACTCCCCTTGAAAAAAATTCATGGACTCCTATCCATGAGCTTCTGCACTAACTTTCCATGATTCTGAATAACAAATTCATTTTCCCAACTAACATATTCTATTGGGTGTCCCTTCCACTTAACTAGGTATTCAAAATAGGTCTTCCTCCTGGTCTTTATACTGATCCTTTGATCAACAATCTTATCCATCTATGGTTTTTCTGCTATAGGCATTTTCTTCTCCCTCTAAATATTCTCTTGATCTTCTGATCCCTCTGTGTCATCTTTCCTATAAGGATACATGTTTGAAACATTGAATATGGGTGATATGAACACATCATCTAGCAGCTCAATATCATAGGCGTTTGCATCAAACCTCCTCAAGATATTACATGGCCCTGTCTTCTTCATATTTAACTTGTTATATGTTCCCCTAGGGAACCTTTATTTCCTGATATGTTCTAGAACCTAATCTCCTACTTCAAATTGAAGTTATTTTGTGATGTTGATCAGCTCTGCATTTGTACTCCTTGTTAGAACTCTGCAACTATCCTTTGATATGGCTATATGGCCTCTCCATTTCTATAGAAAAATATTCTTCTCCAACTCTCTTGATCTCACTCTGTTCCAAGTCTCTCAACTCAGATACTCCCTTGGGTTGAATTCCATACAATATTTGGAATGGGTTCTTTCTAGTGCTCCTGTTTGGTGAATCATTGTATGCAAATTCTAGTTGTGGTAGAATCTGATCCCACTGGTAATGGTTCTTAATAACTATACTCCTCAATAAGTTTCCCAAAATTCTATTTACCACCTCAATCTGCCCATCTGTGTGAGGGTGGTAAGCTGATATGAAGGACAAATCTATCCCCAAATTCTTCCACAGTGTTCTCCAAAAGTGACCAACAAATTTTGTGTCTCTGTCTGAGACAATTGTTCTAGGTAGGCCATCTTTGAAAATCTATCCATCACCACAAATATGGAATCAAATCATTTTTTCGTTCTTGGCAGTCCCAACACAAAATCCATGCTTATTGCATCCCAAGGCCTCTCTGGTATTGGAAATGGTTGATACAATCCAATGTTCTGTCTTTTCCTTTGGCATGTTGGCAGATTCTACATCTGTTCACAAACTTTAACACCTTTGTTCTCATACTTGGCCAATAGTATGAACTTCTCAACGTGCAAATGTTTTATCACGACCAAAATGTCTAGCTAATCCTCCACTATTATTTTCCTTCAAAAGGTTATCCCTCATTGAGCATTTTTGTATGCACAATTGATTTCCCTTGAATAACAATCCCTCTTGAATCATATACTCTGTCCACTGGATTTTGTCTCGCAACACAAGATTTTCACATGCTTCATATGCTTCCTTTAAATCTGTCTCATCATAATACATGTCCTTAAGGTGTTCAAACCCCAAGGTCCCCACCTGAAATTCTTGCAGAATCAAACATCTCCTGCTTAATGCATCAACAACCTTGTTAGCATTCCAAGTAATATGTTTTATGACAAAAGTAAAATTCTACATAAACTCAACCCATTTTTCATGTCTCTAATTCAATTTTTCATGTCTGGTTATGAATTGTAAAGCCTGGTTATCACTATACAAGACAAATTCCTGTGGGACAAGGTAATGTCTCCATTTTTTCAAGGCTTGAATTATGGCATAAAACTCCTTATCATAAGTGAAGTATTTTCTTGTGGTTTCATTCATCTTCTCACTAAAATATGCAACATGTTTATTATCCTGGTTCAAAACTACTCCAATTGCAACTCCACTTGCATCACATATCACCTAAAATGTCTTTTCAAAATTCGGCAAGACCAGAATTGGTCATTCTATTATTTTCTCCTTTGGTATATTGAAGCTCCTCTTGGCTTCCTCTTTCCATTTAAAATACTTGTGATTCTTCTTCACTGTATCCATCATTGTCACACAAATTCCATTGAATTATTTGATGAACTTCCTATAGAAGCTTTCTAATCCATGGAAACTCCTTACCTCAAACATACTCTTCAGTGACGACCATTCTTTGATTTCTTTCACCTTCTCTAGATCCATCTTCAATTCATTTGAAGAGATCACAAAACCCAAGTAAATGAGTTTTGTCTTCATAAAATAGGACTTCTTTATATTTATCATTAACGTCTCCTGATGTAGTCTCTTCATCACTAGTGTTAGGTGCCTCAAATGCTCCTCTTTAGTCCTACTAAAGATCAATATATCATCCAAATATACAACCACAAACTTGCCAATGAAATCTTTCAGTATTTCATTCATCAACCTCATAAAAGTACTCAGAGTGTTTGTTAATCCAAATGGAATAACAAGGCACTCATACAAACTTGCATTTGTCTTAAAGGATGTCTTCCACTCATCACCTTCTCTCATTCTAATTTGGTGATATTCACTTTTCAAATCTATTTTAGAAAATAAATTTGTTCCACTTAAATAGTCCATTAAATCATCCATTCTCTGTAAAGGAAATCTATACTTGATGGTGATCTTGTTAATGCTTCTTGAGTCTGTACACATTCTCCATCCTCCATCCTTCTTTGGACTCAACATCATTGGTACTGAGCATGGACTCAAGCTCTCTCTGACCAAACCCTTGTCTAACAATTCCTGGATTTGGTTCTTCACTTCCTCATTCTCTCGAGGTGTCAATCTGTATGTTTCTTTGTTTGGCAGACTTGCTCCTGGTATCAAGTCAATATGGTGGCCAATACTTCTAATGAGTGGAAATGAGTTAGGTAGCTCATCCACCACTATGTCAACAAAATTATCCAGCAATTCCTGATCTTCTTTAGGCAAATAATTCATCAATGTACTTGTAGGGATAACTCTAGGTTTCCTCACCACAACAAACTGCATCTCCTGTTCTTTCTTGAATTCTTTCAGGAGTTCCTTCCCACTCATGAGAAGTATGCTCGTGTTGGATTCCTCTTTCACTTTCTTCTCCTCTATTGGAAACAAAATGTGTGTTCTACCATTCTTATCCAAGGTGTATGTATTCCACCTCCCATAATGAATGACATTCCTATCACACTGTCATGGTCTTCCCAACAAAATATGACATACATCCATGGGAATTACATCACATAGAATTTCATCTCTATATCCTCCTATATTAAATTCAACCAAGCATTGTTTAGTAACCATTACCTGGTGTCCTTTCTGCAACCATGAGACTTTGTATGTCTTTGGATGTTCAGTTGTCTCCAGCTCCAATTTCTCCACCATATCTTTGGATACTAAGTTATCAGTGCTCCCATTGTCAATTATCACATTGCATACTCTGTCTTTAGTCTTGCAAGCTGTTGTGAAGAGATTTTTCCTCTGCACTAGCTTTTCAACTTATGCCTTTGGTTTCAAGAGAACCTTCCTCAACATCAGGGATCTTCCATCCTCTGCTCCTTCTGCTTCAACATCTCTTCTCTCTGTTTCTGAAATGTGAGCTTCACCTCCTCCTTCTTTCATTTTCTCGGGACATTCCCAAGACATCTGTCCTGTCTATCCACGGGCATAACACATTACTTCTCCTCCTCCTCTTCTTCCTCTTCCTCTAGAAGAATTTCTTCCACCACCCTATCTTCTTTGGGAACTTCCTCCTCTTTCCAAGTGATTATGTGGTTTCTTAGTCTCATCATTAGACCTATATGTCTTATCATGGGTAACTCCCTTGCTTTCTTTTGGGGCTGGGATTTTGCCTCTCCCTCGTTGGCTTTGTTTTTTGTCCAACTTCTCCTCTTCCTTCAGTGAAAAATGATAAGCATCCTCCACTGTCCTCACTGACATCATGCTGAGCTCATCCTGGATTTCATATCTCAGGCCATTTATACATCTAGAAACTTTTTATTCATCTCTCTCCCTTTGTCTAGTTCTGATGTTCAACCTGTATAAATCATTTGTGTACTCCTTAACTGTCATCCCCTTCTGTCTCAGGTTCTGCAATTTCCTGAACAAATTTATCTGATAATTTTTGGGAATGAATTTAGCCTTCAGTTTGGCTACCATTTTGTCCCAATTCTTTATCTTCTGCTTTCCCTTTCTTCTCCTCTCAGCCTGTAGTTTATCTTACCACAACGTTGCATGTCATTTTAGCCCGGTGACAACCTGTTTCACCTTTTTCTTTTCATCGACCTCTTCATAGTCGAAATGTTTTTCCATGGACCTCACCCAATCCAACAACTCTTCAACATCTAAATTACCTTCATACATTGGGACCTCTATCTTGACTCTGCCTCCCAATATAACAACTTCTCTCAACAAGCGTTCTTCGACAACTTCCTCTCCTACATCTTCTTCAACTTCTATTGTTTCACTCTCTGCATCAAAAATGTCTCTAACATCAAGTGCTCGTCTCTGCGCTGCCTCCATTACCTCTAACCTTGCACAAAGTACTCGCAACTCCCTTTCTACAACACAACTGGCTAAAGGTGTCTCCCCTCGTCTCCTCAGTAGAATTGTGTTGACTGTCTATCACACATAGAGTATGACTTCAGGTTCTTTTTATCTCCTCTCCTTTTCCTGTTGTCTGCAAGAATAATTGGTGCTTTGATACCACTTGATGCAAAACCCCCTTCTCTCCTAAGGGATGCACAACCTCCCAGCCTAGGACCGATCAAGAAACTAAATTAGATAGACTCTTTGGGTTTTTGCTAGACCCAAACCCACTTATGTTGCATACCCCCTGCCCTCAGTCCAAGATTTGCTCAGGATCTTCACTAAAACCACGCCGAGCATAAAACAATCCCTTTGTTCAAGCCATAAAGGACTTCGGGTTTCATGATTTTGCGATCCCTCTTGTCAAGGTTCTCAACCCTTCCACCTACCGAAACCTGAAATCCTGAAATGTTGAAGTCTTTGGCCACGTCCTCCTCTTCTTTTGTATCATGTTTCGTGACTTCGGAAATTATAGAATAGGGAACCCCGATCTCTTGTCTCCTAAATTGCCGAATTGTTGAATCCTGACATGTTCATCAATTTTTTTTGTCTCCTCAATGGGGTTTTTGCTTTTCTGGGGGTTTTGGATTTTGTGATTTCATGAATCCTGACGTGAGGTTTCCTGACTCTCCAATCTCCGAACCTAGAAATAGTCAACGGAGTCTGACTCTGACTATTGATGAAAACTCGTCACCTGTCCTCTCTGCTCTCCTTGGTCTCTGATGTGGATTCTTGCCACTTTTCACCTTTTCCAACTCTCAAAACTTGAATCAGTCTTCAAATATCATTCCCTTATCACTTCGAAACCAAAAATTCCAAAGCGATGCCTTCTATGGAATCAATGACTCATGTTATTTCAGGCTTCCGGGTACCGGGAGTTCGAAACTCTCGATCCTGAAACATGTGTCACCACACTACCGAATCTTCGAACCCCAAAACACCGAAATGCCAAAAACATGCCTTCACAGATATTTTGCATTTTTCAAATTCAGGATTTCTGACGTGAAGTGTCCCGAATCCTTTTCAACGAGCATATTGAAACCCCAATCCATGAAATGTCGAAATGCCACTTCAAGGATTTTTCAGTTTTCGCAACTCTAGGTTTTTCAATACAAAGGCCCCGGGCTCCTTGTCATCAGGACTTCCGTTATTCCGAATCCCTAATTACTGAAATCCTGAAATTCACATCAATTTTTGTCGCAACTCATGACTTCGGGTTTTCTTCTCTACTAGGCCCAACTCCTTGTCATCAGGACCCTCGAAATGATGAACTCTGAAATTTTGAAATGCCGAAAATTCTTCCCCTCGCCTTTACACACGTCAATCGAATTAGTGCTTTGGGAGTTCGAGTGACCAAGGGCTTCATCCACACTTCAGAATTACAACCTATAAAATGTCGAATTGATCTCAATGATCCAACAGTGACGATCAATGGTCCACATTGGATCCTACCTCTCGAAGGCTGGATTCATCCAATGCTTATCTTCCCCGCAACTCTCCTGGATCCTACAATTCTCGCTATTTTGTGAGTTCTCCACAGAGAATTTCGACCATTTGATTCTCCCCTCAAGAATCTCTATGGAATGAACCAATGTTCCTTCACCAGAATTTAACCTTCTACACAAATATTTTGCTTCCTACCTTCCTTTGAACACTTCAAAGGAACTACCCCTTCTGAGATTTCTCTAGTAAATTCAAGCCTCAAAAAAGGGCCTCTTCTCGCACTCCTTGCGACAGACCTTCAAATACTTCTATGTATTTGAACTCTCAACTCTGTGCACCTTATACAACAACAATATTTCTCTCTTCCACCTTAGTTAATAACTCCTAAGGACTCAGCTAGCCTGCGAACACCTTGCACGGCTCTTATGTTTCACTTGCACTTATACTGAAATGAGAACAACAGTGTCCCTCCTGAGCTTCCAGAGATAAACTCTGAACCTTTGTTAACGCACTCCTTGCAGATGTTTCACTGCACTCCTTGCAGGAAATTCTCTCTCAGGAAGAGAAACAATTGAAACTCATTCTCTTTCTTCTCTCAGACTTTAAACATTTAATATGAAATCATACATTCAACTTAGTATCAAAGTAAATGTATAAGAGAAAGAATAAAACAACTATCAGCATACCATTCATCATGTATACACAGAAAACATCATAACACCATGAGTCTGATTCAAATATTCATATATTAATTCAAAGCTTATGTACATGGGTTCTTCTCTACAACTCTCTGCTAAAGCTCTCTGCTAATGTTCTAATGATCCAATGATACAAAGATGAGGGTGTCTATATCCATTTTTCCCTCCTGCTCTCTAAATTGTCTAATCTATAATTTAGACCTACCTACTCTCATTAACTATGCATAAATGCCTCTACCTTATACAGATGAGAGAAAATCGCTCATGATTTGTTTACAATATGCAAGTACGATTCCCTTTAACCATTACATTAATGATTCAAAAACATTTCAAAAACGTGCGTTGAAGGTCTTCCAGCTGTCTTCCGCCTTTCACGTTGCTTTCTTGGCTGACTTCTTACGATGCTCCTGCATCATACTTATTCACTTGAAAATTTTCATGAACTCCTCTTCATGAGCTCTTGCACAGTCTATCCATGCTTATGAATTTTTTCTTCATTTTCCCAGCTGGCATCTTCAACTGGATTTCCCTTCCACTTGACCAAGTATTCAAAATACTCCTTCCTCCTGGTCTTTTTGCTGACTCTCTTGTCAATTATGCTTTCTATCTGTGGCTTTTCAGCTACATGCATTTTCTTTGTCCATTGAACCTCTGTCTGTTCATCCTCTTCTCCTGCTTCTCCAGCTTTGTAAGGGTACAAATCCACAATATTGAATATCAGAGAGATTCTGATCCCATCAGGTAATTCAATCTCATATGAGTTTGCCCCAAATTTCTTCAAGACCTTGCATGGTCCAATATTTTTCATTTTCAATTTGTTATACATTCCTCTTGGGAACCTTTCTTTCCTCAAATGTGCAAGAATCAGATCACCAACTTCAAATTGAAGTTCTCACCTGTGTTGATCTGCTCTGCACTTCTGTTCTTTATTTGAACTCTACAATCACTCCTTGAATCGACTGTGAAGCTCCTTCATTTCTTCTGCAAAGTCTTCTACACTAGCACTTATGAATTCATCTTGTTCCATATATTTCAATTCAAAAACTCCCCTTGGCTGCATTCCATATACAATTTGGAATGGACTCTTCCCTATGCTTCTATTGATCGAATCATTATAAGAAAATTCTGTCTGTGGTAAAATGTGGTCCCAATGACTGTGGTGTTCAGTCACTAAGCTCCTCAACAAATCTCCCAAGCTTTTGTTCACAACTTCTATCTGCCCATCCATATAAGGATGATAAGCTGAGCTAAAATACAATCTTGTCCCTAGCTTCTTACATAAAGTCCTCCAGAAATGTCCCACAAACTTGGTATCTCGATCTGAAACTATACTTCTTGGAAAACCGTGAATTCTGACGACTTATTTGAAAAACAAGTTCGCAATATGAGTTGCGTTGCTAGTTTTAGGGCATGGTATGAAATGTGCCATTTTTGAAAATCTGTCTACTACCACAAATATTGAATCAAATCCTCTTTGTGTCCTTGGCAGTCCCAATATTAAATCCATGCTCACTACATCCCACAACCTCTCTGGTATGGGTAATGGCTGGTATAACCCTGTGTTTTTCCTTTTTCCTTTTGTGTGCTGACAAATACTACATCTGTCCACAAATTGCTTAACATATTTCCTCATCCCTGGCCAAAAATATGTGCCATTCAACTTTGAGAACGTTTTGTCATGACCGAAATGTCCATCCAATCCTCCACTGTGTTTTTCTTTCAGCAGATTCTCCCTCATGGAGCATTTTGGAATACATAATTGGTTGCCCCTGAATAATAATCCATCCTGGATCATATATTTGTTCCATTGGCTTCTTCCCCTGAGAATTTGATTCTCAGATGCCTCATACGCCTCTTTAAAATTTGGGTCATCTCTGTACATTTCTTTGAGGTTATCAAAACCCAAAGTTTTGACTCTGAATTCCTGCATCAACAAACATTTCTTGCTCAAAGCATCAACAACTTTGTTAGCAGTTCCAGAAATATGCTTAATTACAAAAGTAAAATTCTGCATGTATTCAACCCAGTTTGCATGCTTTTGGTTCAACTTGTCCTATTGAGTCACAAATTGCAAAGCGTGATTATCGCTGTACAAAACAAACTCTTTAGGAACCAAATAATGTCTCCATTTCTTCAACGCTTGTATGACAACATACAATTTTTTTCATATGTTGAGTATTTGACCTTTGCTTCATTCAATTTATCGCTAAAGTATGCAACTGGCTTGTCATCCTGGCTCAAGACCGCTCCAATTTCATATCCACTCACGTCACACTTGACCTGGAACGTTTTACTGAAATTTGACAACACCAATATTGGTTTCTCAGCGATCTTCTTTAGCAGATTGAAACTCTCCTCTACTTCTTCTATCCAGTGAAAAGAATTGTGTCTTTTCTTCCCTGTGTCCATCATCAGTGCGCTAATCCCATTAAAATTTTGAATGAATTTCTTGTAGAAACTAGCTAAACCATGGAAGCTTCGAACTTCAAATACACTTTTTGATGATGGCCAATTTTTAATCGCCTCTACCTTATCCAGATCCATTCACAACTCATTTGCAGAGATAAAAAACCCAAATAAATGAGTTTTGTCCTCATAAATGTCAATTTCTTCATATTTATCAACAATTTCTCTTGCTGCAAACTCCTCATCATTGTAGCTAAATGCTTCAAGTGTTCTTCTTCTGTTTTGTTGAAAATCAATATATTATCAAGATATACAATGACGAATTTTCCTATGAAATCCTTCAGAACTTCATTCATCAATCTCATGAAAGTACTGGGCACATTTGTTAAGCCAAATGGCATAACAAGCCATTCATACAGCCCCTCATTCATCTTGAATGTTGACTTCCATTCATCACCTTCTCTCATTTGGATTTGATGATACCCGCTTTTCAATTCAATTTTTGAAAAACATCTTGCTCCACTCAAGCAATCCATCAAATCATCCATCCTTGGAAATGGAAATCTATATCTGATGGTAATCTTATTGATTTACCTTGACTCTATACACATCCTCTAGCCTCCATATTTCTTTGGGCTGAGTACTATTGGAACAACGTATGGACTCAAGATCTCTCTAACCAATCCTTTGTCCATTAAATCCTGGACTTGTCTCTTAACGTCTTCATTCTCCCGTGGTGTCAACCTATACGCTACTTTGTTTGGTAAACTAGCTCCAGGTATAATATCAATGTGATGACTTATACTTTTGATCGGTGGCAACGAACAAGGTAGTTCGTTCACTACTATATCAACAAACTCTCCCAACAACTTCTGGATTTCCTCTGGTAAATCATCCACTCTTGTACTGGTCAAAACAATTCTAGGCTTCCTGACCACAATAAATTGTGTGTCTTCCTTCTTCTTAACCTTATTAAGAAGTTCCTTCCCACTCATGATAAGTACAGTGTTTCTTACCTCTATTTTCACTTCTTTATCCTTAATCGGAAGCAACATGTGTGTCCTCCCATTCTTCTCCAGGGTGTATGTGTTCTTTCTCCCATCATGAACTACATTTTTGTCATATTTCCACGGTCTACCAAACAATAGATGACAAACATCCATGGGACTGACATCACACAATATTTCATCCTTATATCCCACTATTTTTCATTCATCTAAACATTGTTTAGTGACATTTACCTGATGTCCTTTTTGTAGCCATGAGACTCTATATGGGCTTGGATGTACAATAGTCTCGAGCTCCAGTTTTTCTACCATCGCTGTAGAAACGAGATTGTTTGTGCTACTGCTGTCCATTATAACCTTGCATACCCTGTCTTTGGTCTTGTAAGCAGTCCAAAAAATTTTGTTCCTTTGGGATGGGTTCTCTGTCTCCTTCTCTGGCGTTAAGAGAACTTTCCTCATCATCAAGGATCTTCCACCCTCAGCATCTTCTGCCTCAACATTCCATCCTTATTCTTTAGCAATATGAGTTTCACCACCTTCTTTCCTCCTATGTGGACAATCATAAGATTTATGTCCATTTTTCCCACAAACAAAACATTTCACTTCACCTCCTCGGCCTCTTACTCTTCCTCTGATACGAGGAAAAGTATTTCTATCAGCATACTGTCCTCTCTGTGAGCTTCCTCCTCTCTCAGTTTGGGTTTGAGTTTTCTTCCCTTCTTCTTTAGATTTATGAGTTTTGTATTGGGCAATTGCTTTGCCTCTAGCTTGACTTCTGCCTTGGCCTCTTTGACCTTGCTTTCGGCTCAGTTTCTCTTCAACTTTCAGAGCCATATGATAATAATCCTCTACATTCCTAATGATCATCATGCTCATCTCGTCTTGAATATCATATCGCAGACCATTCATGTACCTGGAAACCTTTTCATCATCGCTCTCTCGATGACTTGCCCCGATGTTGATCTTGTAGAATTCTTCAGTGTACTCTTTCATTGTCATAAGATTCTGTCTCAAGTTCTGCATCCTTTGAAACAAAGTGATTTGATAATCCTTGGGTATGAATTTTTCTTTCATCTTCGCAATCATTCTGTCCCAGCTCTTGATTTTCTTCTTTCCTTTGCAGCGTCTGTCAGCCTGTAGTTCATCCCACCATAATGTTGCATGCCCTTTAAGTCTTGTGACAACATTCTTGACCTTCTTGTCTTCCTCAACATCTTCATAGTTTAATTACTTATCCAGATCTCTAATCTAGTCTAGAATCTCTTCAACATCTAGGTTCCCTTCATATATGGGAATCTCCATTTTTTCCCTAGCACCTATCCTTACAATAGCCTTGAATAGGCATTCATCCACAATGTCTTCGACTGCCACTTATTCTCCTTCATGTCCAGCTTCATTTTCACTTTCATCTTTGTTGATATCCCCATCATTAACTGTGCGCCTCTGTGTTGTCTCCATGTCATCAAGCCTAACACATATCTCACGCATTTCTCTTTCTATTAATAGATCATGCATTGGTCTGTCTCTTCTTCTCGACAACATGGCTGAAAATGTTCCTTCTTTCCCCTGCTACAGAAAGAAAAGAAATTGTTCTTCCCTCTGATACCACAACTGGCCCAGACCCCCTACCCTCGGGCTAAGATCCGCTTAGGATCTTCATTACAACCACACAGAGGGTAAATCTACCCCTTTGTTCAAGCCACAAAGGACTTTGGGTTTTGCGATTTCGTGATCCCTATTGTCGAGGTTCTCGACCCTTCCACCTGCCAAAACCTGAAATGCCAAAACGTTGAAGTCTTTGGCCATGTCCTCCTTTGCTTTTGTATCACGTTTCCTGACTTCGAGAATTCTAGAATAGGTAACCCTGATCTCTTATCTCCTAAAGTGTTGAATGTCCGAATCTCGACACGTTCATCAATTTTTTTCTGTCTCCTCAACGAGTTTTTCACTTTTTTCAGGGTTTCAGACTTCGCGATTTCACAAATCTTGATGTGAGGTTTCCCGACTCTCCAACCTCCGAACCCCAAAAAATTCAACGGAGTCTAAATCTGACTATTAAAGAAAACTTGTCACCTATCCTCTCAGCTGTCCTTGGTCTCTGACTTGGATTCCTGCCACTTGTCACCTTTCCCATCTCTCGAAACTTGAATCAGTCTTCGAATGCCATTCCCTTATCACTTCGAAACCCCAAATTTCGAAGTGCTTCCTTCTATGGAATCAACAACTCACATTATTTCGGGCTTCCAGGTACCAAGAGTTTGAAACTCTCAATCCCAAAACACTTGTCACCACACTCCTGAATCTTTGAACCCCAAAACACCGAAATGCCGAAAACATGCCTTCACAGATATTTCGTGTTTCACAAATTCAGGATTTTTGACGTGAAGTGTCCCAAATCCTTGTCAACGGGCATACCGAAACCACGATCCCCAAAATGCCAAAATTCCACTTCAAGGATTTTCCAGTTTTTACAACTCCAAGTTTTTCAATACAAAGGCCCCAGGCTCCTTGTCATCAGGACTTCCAGTATTCCAAATCTTGAATTAACAAAATCCTGAAATTCACATCAAGTTCTGTCACAACTCACAACTTCAGGTTTTCTTCTCTACTGGGCTTGACTCCTTTTCATTAGGACCCTTGAAATGATGAACTCCAAAATTTTGAAACACCGAAAGTTCTGCTCCTCGCCTTTACACACGATAATCCAATTCGCGCTTCGGGAGTTCGAGCGACCAAGGGCTTCATCCACACTTCGGACTTACAACCCCAAAAATGAAAAAATGATCTCAATGGTCTAGCAGTAACGATCAATGGTCCACATTGGATCCTACCTCTCGAAGGATGGATTCGTCCAATGCTTATCTTCCCCGCAACTCTCCTGGATCCTACGATCTTCGCTATTTTGTGAGTTCTCCATAGAGAATTTTGACCATTTGATTCTCCCCTCAAGAATCTCTATGGAACAAACCAATGTTCCTTTACCAGAATTTAACCTTTTGCACAAATATTCCTCTTCCTACCTTCCTTCAAACACTTCAAAGGCGCTACCCCTTCTGAGCTTTCTCTGGTAAATTCAAGCCTCGAAAAAGGGCCTCTGCTCGCACTTCTTGTGGCAGAGCTTCAAATGCTTCTGCGTATTTGAACTCTCAACTCTGTGAACCTTCTGCGACAATAATATTTCTTTCTTCCACCTTAGTTAATAACTCCTAAGGACTCAGCTAGCCTGCACACACCTTGCACAACTCTTGTTCTTCACTTGCACTTCTACTGGAATGAGAACAATGGTGTCCCTCCTGATCTTCCATAGATAAACTTTGAACCTTTGTCAACACACTCCTTACGGGTGTTTCATTGCACTCCTTGCATGAAATTCTCTCTCAGGAAGAGAAACAATTGAAACTCATTCTCTTTCTTCTTTCAGAATTAAATCATACATTCAACTCAGTATCAATGTAAATGTATAGCAGACAGAATAAAACAACTATCATCATACCATTCAACATGTATACACAGAAAACATCATAACACCATGAGTTTGATTCAAAGCTTCATATATTAATTCAAAGCTTTTGTACATGGGTTATTATCTACAACTCTCTATTACATCTCTCTGTTAATGTTCTAATGATCCAATGATACAAAGATGAGGGTGTCTATATCCATTTTTCCCTCCTGCTCTCTAAACTATCTAATCTATAATTCAAACCTACCAACTCTCATTAACTATGCATAAATGCCTCTACCTTCTATAGATGAGAGTGAATCGCTCATGATCTGTTTACAATATGAAAGTATGCTTCCCTTTAACCATTACATTAATGCTTCAAAAACATTTCAAAAATGTGCGTTGGAGGTCTTCTAGTTGTCTTCTGCCTTTTACATTGCTTGCTTGCTTGGTTGCTTACGATGCTCCTACATCAACTTACACAGGTCCTTTCTCCAAATGTGTAGGTCGTATGAGACCCATGGGTTCCCTCTTGAGCGTTGTCCAACTTCCAAGCCAATTGGGCACTATCTCTTCCCTGTCTAAGCCCCTTCCTTCTTGCGAGCATGGCTATGAACACTCACCTAACTCAAAAGGTGTTTTGTGATTTTGTGTATTGGGTCTCTGCATGTGAGTCACCCCAACTCCCCTGACCTCTGAAATCTTGACAGGAGACTAATGTGTGCTAGCCCCTCTATTCTCCTTCATCGATGTGACCCTTCACTTTGACCATAGGCCAATCTTTCAAGCACTTCGTGATTTCACATTTCACGAAGCCCACTTGCTTATCCTCCCGAAACTTGAACTTGCGATTTTTGCTTACTTGATCAATAATCCACAATCCCCGTGATCCAATGGTCCTGATCTCCTTTTCGCGTATTAGGGTTTTATGTTTCGCGAAGTTTGAGGGCTGCTCACCTCCCTTCTCCTGATATCTGAACTCTTGATATCTCCTTCCCCTGAAATGAATCAACAGTCCAGATCTCTCCTTGATCTGACGACTCAGACTAAATCATGAACTCAGATTTTGTGAGTTCCCAGAACTCTTACTTCTGATTTCCTAAGTTGCAAAATTCCCAAAAAACTAGATCTACGCTCCGCAATCTTCCTTCGATCGATGACTCCGATGATTTCAGGATTTTGTAACCCCACTCCTCGTGTGTGCTTTCAATATTATCATTAGTGCACTTTACTTTGGTCGGGAGACTATGATTCCTTTTCGCTTAGACCGAACGACTGAGATCTTTCCTCCTCTATGCTTGCTCCTCATTGTCTGGATGTTGATCAGGCGGTCCAGATCTTTCCCTTTGAGCTTGCACTTTGTTCAGACTTAGAATATTTTTGAAAGATTCAAAGGCTTCGACCTTTATCCTTCCCATGATTTTTTTCCTTGGATCTCATCCACAACTTATGGAAAGTGTTATTCCTCCTGAGCTTGGTCTTATGAAGACTTTGACTTCCCATGCACTCCTTATGTTTCAGGGATTTCAATAACTCAGATCCGAAGGATTTCTTGAAGAGAAATTCCTCTCGCCCTCTTGGCGTTATCATTTTATGGTTCTTTGACTTCTTACAAAGTCCCTTCGTGATCCAGGTGGATATCGGGGGCCACCCACCTTTTCCAAATGGCTCGAAACAGTTTTCTGGCCATTTTGGCAATTTACTATTTTTAGCAGGTTTTAACTTCCGGGGCCATTTTGAGGGTCTAAATGAAGGTTTTTCGAGATTGAGGTTCTCAATTATATCCAAAGGCCTAATTGAGCCCCCAAAATGAATCTTCTCAACAATACCTTTCCAACGAGCTATCATACGCCTAAAACGGAGATCGTATGCAAAAGTTACGACCCCGAGAAGTTGATGCACCAACTTACCCAAACGGGGCCCACATGACTTTTGGTGCTTCACCTCCTAGGGTTAGGTTTTTGGATGCCTGGGACTTTTGGCATTCCCGTCTATTGTAAAAAGGCCTTCCGAGCCTCATTGTAATCATCTTCTTGCGAATGCGAGTAGCCGTCACATCTCTTCTCAGAGATAAGCTGCCACCATTCTAGCGAGTCTTTCACTCTATATTTTTACAGTCTCTGTACATTTATTTCATTAATAGAAATCGTGTATTACTGTATCTCTGTGTTTATGGTTTCATCTCTGATATTTCTGTTATATTACTGGATATACACGATATCTCTGTGCATTTCTTTATTATATCTCCGCTCTCATTTCGTGCCGAAAATAATCCGGATCAGTGGTTTCAGAGCAGGCTGCTCTTGTTCATTTTTTTTTCAGTGCATGTCCCCGATGAGGTCTGAGTATAGAAAGTTGGGTCTCGAGCTTGTCTCTCTCGAGGAAAATCGCTCTTGCACACCCAAGAAACCCTCAATGGCGGAAGAAAAGAAAATCGATGGAGCAGACGATCCTATCAGTCTGTTGCTTGAGCAAGCTCTCACGCGACAGAGGGACGAAATGATGGAGAATTTTTCCCACATCCTTCAACGCATGCCGATAGCATCAGGCGCGTATTCATCAAGTGACCACTTTGGAGGCACCTCACCTTTCAAGGTACAGGTTAATTTTGATATTCCCATATTTGAAGGTCAAATAGATGAAGATGCCCTAGATAAATGGTTAAATCTGCTAGAAGGTTATTTCTCTGTTCATAATTTTTCAGAGAAGGAAAAGATCACCTTTGCACTCCTTAAGGCTCTCCCCCATGTCAAACATTGGTGGGAAAATTACTGGGAGAAGAGTTCCACAGAGGATTCTGGAATATATGGGGCCGAGCCCACTTGGGATTTTTTTTTGGATGCGGTACAGGAACAGTACTACCCTGTTGGCAACTATGAGGAACAATACATGAGATGGACCACACTGCGGCAAGAGGGGGGACAAGCAGTTCCAGATTTCACCAATACCTTCCATACCTTGCGCACCAAGCTAGGTATCAAAGACTCTGAATGACATTTGGTTCTGAAATACCGTGGGGTTCTACACAGATACATCCAAACTGAAATGGATTTTCTAGACATCTCATCACTCGGTGCTGCCTATCGATATGCTGTTAAAATTGAGCAGAAATTTAAGCACCAGAACAAATGGGAGTTCAGGTCTACAAATCCACAATAATCAAAGTATGACAAAGACAACCCTAACAAACAGTCTCCCGAAAACCAGTCCAAGCCACAGGAAAAGAAGGGTCACGGGAAGACAAAGAAGGACACCAGAAAATGGTGCGATTTCCACAAAGGCCCCTGGCACAACACCAATGAATGTCGCTCAAAAAAATCATTGGTGGATGAGATCAAAGAAAAGGAGCCAAACCCTGATTCATAATTTGATTCTGAAAATACTGGTAAAAGACAGATCATTGACGCAGACCCCACTGCTATTGTCGCGACCGCAGCAATTCAACCAGAAGAACCAATAGATCCAGAAGAGGGGGAGCTCCTTTTTCATTCACAGATGTGGGTGAAGGGGACCCCACTGCATTTTATTGTTGATAGCGGAAGCTAGAAGAACCTCATCTCAGCAGAGGTCGTCAAACAGTTGGGATTGTCGACAACACCACACCCGCAACCATACAGCATTGGATGGCTTCGCCAAGGACGAGATATTCATGTCAGCCAGCAGTGTCGATTGTCATACGGCATCCAACCTTTCAAGGATGAGGTATTATGTGATGTTGTCCCACTGGATGTCTGTGATGTTCCCTTGGGCCAGCCATATATGTGGAAACACCATGCTATCTATGAGTCTCGACCTCGTAGTGTCATTATTACTCTGGGGGGTCATCTCTACAGGATACCAGAGGTAGTTCCAACTACTTTCCCACCTAAACAATGCTACAAGGTAGTATCTCATACTAGAAAATTCATCTTCTCCACAATCTGTTCAAAGGGTGAACAGAAGCATACTGCAGCCACCACAGCTTTGGCCAAAGCACCTTCTATCCAACAGAAGCAGGTCGACAAGGTTGCAGCAAAGCATGAAGATTCCTTTTGCACACAGTCATCTAAAATAGCCAGAATGGTTAAAAAGGTCCAAACCTTCCAGCCACAGGTTCGTGACAAATTTCCACAAACTAAGCAGTGTGACTTCTCCAGCAAGACAAGCAGCTCACCAAGATGCAGATTCAACAAATGCTTTTCCCTCTCCCCTGGGAACTCAACG
>ML787005.1:239573-255869 GCA_009831015.1 Picea engelmannii | reverse complement strand
TGCAACAAAAACCATGGTTTGTTAGACCCATCACTGTCCGTGACACGTGTTGTTGTCGTTATCATGTGGAGTTTGAGTTGTATTACGACACTTTTTTGGATTTTGGTAAAACTTTATGGCCAGATTCACCTCCTCCTTCCACATTTCGTGTTTTTATATCTGAAATTCTATGTGAAAGAGAAGATGATGATTTATTTTACAAAAAAAAATGTGTTGGTGGAAAGAAATGTGATCGTTGTGGAAATCTAAATTTTTTTCATTCAAAGTATCATATTGATATGAATGATCAATCATTTTCTAATATAAGAGTCAATTGGAAAATATATGAATATTTGAGCAGCACGACTCCACATTCTTCAAATGTTATTTCCAAAAGTCTTGATTTGAAGGTAGATAAAATTTGTTTGATAGCGTTTTTGAAGAAGTTTGAGGAAGAAATCTATAAATACACCAAGCATTCACATAGAGCTCAATGGAAAGATCTACAATTCAAACAATCACGTGAAGTGTTTCCACCAGGGACAATTTTGTCTGTAGTTGATTTTGCAGAGAATTACACATTCTCTGCACAAAAAGAAATACAGAGTGAATATTATCATTCTAATCAAGACACTATATTTGTCCACGTTCTATATAGACATGCTCAACAAAGTCTTCCAAACATAGAAAACACCAACGACAATCGACATGTTATTAAAGAATATCACTTTTATATAAGTGATGATCGAACACATGACACACATTATGTAGAACATTGTTTTGATAAATTTTATGATTCATTGAAAGAATGCAAAATCATATTCGATCGACATTGGATATGGTCCGATGGGTGTGTGGGTCAGTTCAAATCTGCACGATAATTCTATTGGTTATTCCATCTTCATAACAAATTAAACATTACACATTGTTGGAATTTTTTTGAGACTGGTCATGGAAAAGGAGAGCACGACGGTGCAGGGGCATGTATAAAACAAGCACTTCATAGGTATCAGTTGAACCCTCATGCTGATCGATTTGAATCCACTAAACAACTTGTTGAATGGTGAAACATGGCACTAAGCTATGAATATATGTAACATCTCGCTCTGGCGCACTTACAAAACTTATTCTTTGAGGACACTTGCTCGCAAGTGATCTGGACTTTTTTGATAGTAATACATTTATGATTGATTATGGTACGTTCTGATAGATGACATGATGTTTTACTACTTGATGTAGATAGGTGCTATTGACTCAGTTTATTTGAGTGTGCAAGGTTTTTGACCTGGGGGATGCAAGGGAATCGATGGGACCCTTGGACTTCGGATTGAGTCAGAGAGTGTGCTATTTGAGTTGTTTTATTTACCATGATATTTATTGATTGATGATATGTTGTTGACATGTTTTGACATGATGGTTGATGATGCAGGATGATGATAGCTTGCCGATCGGACTCACATATGGAGTAAAGGGGCCACACACGAGTTCCAGAGAGGTTGAGAGAGAGGTGTGGACAACAACCTTGCCACAGCCTACTAGTACTCCCGCCGTGGCTCGAACTGTAGGTTAACGATTACCTAGTTCGAGAGGATCCACGATGCTATGAGGGAAGACTACGATAGTCGCTCACAATGATTCTAAGGGGCGCACAATAAGGTGGGGACCTTATTCCTTAGAGCCCTTAGTCTCCCACAAGTTCACCTGGTGGAGTGTTGACTCCAAGCGTTATAGATGTCTACCAATCCGTCAATTCAGTGAGTGGCACCCTTGGATCACGTGGTGCATCCAGAAGGGCATGTCGCACAAAGAAATACAAGTCAATGAGTGGCACCCTTGGAGCACGTGGTGCATCCTGAAGGGCATGTCGCGCAACAGAAACAAACGAGGCGAGTAGCACCCTTGGAGCACGTAGTGCGTCCTGAAGGGAACGTCGCATTGATGATGATGATGAGACAACCTAGATGACCCTAAGACCTTAACGCCTGATAAAATTATTAAAATGACTCCCCTAATGAATTGTCGCCTAGTTCAATCTAAACCTAAATTTAAAACATCTCAAAGATAAAATTCTAATAATCCCTAAGAAAAGATCCTACAAAAATAAACATAAGGGCGTAAACTAAAACCCTCCTATGTGTTAGTTAAAGTCTTCTTAAATTAGGGGGGGTAAAGTAATGAGGGGGATAAATTAATTGAAACCCGGGTTTTTTAAATTTTAAAGAAGAATTAAAATTATTAAAGAGTGGGAGTATAAAAATTTAGGATTTTAAAAATATATTGAAAAGACTATTAAGCACATTTATCATTTTGGGTTTAACAAAAAATAAAAAAATAAAAATATAAAATAAAAATAAAAAGAGAGGAATAAAAAAAATAGAAATGAGGAAACTTGTAATAAAGGAAACTTAATAATGGAAAGTAGGAGACATAGGGTAAAAAGCGAAAAGGAATCAGCATTTAGGAGTTACTAAAAATCAGAAACTTCATTTTAGGAAAGTTATTAAAAGCATGAGAGGGGATCTAGGAACCCTAGGAGTAATTTTAGGAGCGACTTTAGGGGGAGTGAGGGAAATGAGTCTTTTATTTAAATTAAAGAAATTTAATTTGGAGAAACATGGGGGATGAGTGACACTTGGACGACAGAGATTGTTTAGAGGTTTATCATTAAAAAATAATTTAATAATGATTTAGGAAAGTAGGTGGGTCTCAAATTTCTATAAAAGAAGGGGAAAAGAAGGAAGAAGGGGAGGAACGGTTAGCATAACGTTACGCTGTCGGATTGTGGCTTGACGGATTTCTTGTGAGGAGTTGGGTTTATCTCAGCTGTATTGGAGTGGTAGCTTAGCCTTGGAGGCGAGCTGAGAAGCTAGTCTTATCTATGGATCTTGTGTGGCCCCTTTTTGGCTCGGGGGGCTAAGGGGGAAGTAGAGTACCCATAGTGATTGGCTGGGAGGTACCAGTGAGCTTTCTACGGTCGGAGAGCAGTAGCGGCATGGAGCGCGGGAAGCAGCACGGAGCGCGGGAAGCAGCACGGAGCGCAGAACGTCCTCAGAAGCGGGCGAGAGGCAACAGTATGAATTTTATTTCTGGTAGAGTAGATTGTCTAGTTATTCTCTTAGGCGATTATGATGCATTATATGTAAGATGTTGCTGTAAATTTTACTGTCACCTTGAGTAATCCTCCAGCCTTTAATTTATCATTCTTCTCCACCCCTACAACTAATTTCCACTGTGTATAGTCATGCTGAAAAACTTGTTCTGGCAATTTTTTTTTATGAATGATTAAGGGTAAATTGTTCCTGGCAATTTGTCTTGTATTTGTGTTAATGAAAAACTCTATCGACAAATTCGTTGGAATGGTTACTGCAAAGTAGTTTTGGAATTTCTATTTGGTTAAATCGTTAACGGATTTGGGTTTCTGGAATTTCGTTTTTGTATTTCGTTGTTTTTGATGATGATAGAACACGTTTTTGGGGAAGGGATTTTATTGTGGGCATTTTACATGTCCTTATGGGCATTTTGTTATTTGCATGGGAATTCTTACCATGGAATTTCTATACGGTGGACAAATTTTTACACAATGGCCTTGCAACTTTTATACAATGAGCAAATTGGTTTGGGGATTTTCTCTTTTATACAGGGGCGTTTCGTTTATAATTTTTGTGGGCCAACTCATGTTTCTGCGGGTTCGATTCACTGTGGGCGTTTTTTTTGAATTACTATGGGTGTTGCATTGGTGGGCTTGCGTTTCATAAGGATCACTGTCAAATTCATTTTTAAACCTTCTGTCAGTCGATTACCATTTACTGTTAGTCCTTTTTAAAAAAAACCACTGTCATCTCGTGGTGCATGGTCGGTAATTCGTCTTGGGCATCCCTTCTTCATTACATTGTGCGCACTTATTTCCTGGGAATTTTTCCATGGCTGGGCATCTCCATGACAACATGGACGTTTTTATTTTGTTGCTGGGATTCTCCATACCTACCCAGAGCGTATTCACTCCATGATCCACGTGCGTAAACTTAACTTGTTCCTCTGTGCGATTTTTTTTCCCCAGTCAAGTAAACCTTTCCTGCATGAATCAAGTACCCTTCTGCGCAGTTCTTGGGGCACATCCCGTCTGGAAAAATCACCATTACTCACCTCCTCTTTTTGGGCTGCATGGCAAGGCTGCCAGCTCTCAGGCGCATGCCTTCCAATCCTGGCGCATCCCTTTTTCAGTTAGGATTAGGGTTAATATTGTTGTTTAAAATGTTCTGGTGTAAATATTGTCGTTTCAACTTATGGTTGATTATTGTATTAATATTGGTTTAAAATGATAGATGTAATCTTATGGTTTAATATTAGTGTTTCGAATTAAGGTTTTAATATTCTGTTCTAAGATTGGGTTGCAATTTGTCATCTTATTATATGGTTCTACATTATATATATATGGATCTGCATTAATATATGGTTCTGCATTATATTGCTCTTTACTATGCTAACTAGTGTAAAGTTGACTACGAAGGGATCTCCGTTATCTCATCACAGAGCAATGGACGCTAGTGTTGGATGCCTACCTTAATTATATCATGTCTGTCGATTAATAAAATAAAAAGTAATGTTAAATTGTTAGGGTACTGTCAGTGAAATTAGGAATAATTGATAGAAAGGAGTGGTGAAAGTAATATGACCTGGTGGTAATTATGGATTAGATTAATGGTTAATGGGATTTTTCAGTTAAATAAGAAAAGTATTTTAATTATGCATTTTAGAGGTTTAAGCACATGAATTGGAATTGAAAATTTTGAGAAACCTAATCTAAATTATGTACATTTGAATATGATTTAGGCATTTCGTTCAACATTCCTTCTAGTAATAGATTTGGTATAGATTCCAGATCAGTTGGTTGTGTGGATTTTCTAGATGAAGGCCACCTTTAGTTGTATGAATGAAAAATCTCAACATGAGAAATTTTGAACAATCTCTTTAGCTTTCTCAAGGGAATTCTCTAAAAACAAATTATAAACATCATAACAATTCAAATACTATTTATGTTTTATACATATTTTATGGATAATGATATGAAGGAAATGTTGAATGGTTTAGATTAGATTAATTGATAACAAGATATTTGTACAATGTTCCTTAAATCTGGTTATATTTACACATGGTCTTATTAATTAACATTGTTGTTATATATTGACGATTCGGATTATGATGTCATACTGTTGTTTTTAAGCCTGATGTTATTATATAGTTGAGGATATGTTATATATTGACATGAGGTGATTGCATTTTTAAACATGATGTTATTTTAAAACATGACGATATTGTTATTTTTAACCTGATGTTAATTGTAAATGTGATGTTATTATAAACATGAGGTTATTTATATATTGAGGTTGTTTATAATATGGGGTTAAATATGAGTTTATTTACTGCAATAATAATGAAATTCATGATCATAAATAAACATCGAAGTGTGAGCTCCTCTTGTTCATCTGAAGGTTTCTATTTTGTTTGGTCATTGTCGGAGTCCTTTGGACATGCGCGTCCGTAGAGTTAGTGGCTGTCTTTAGTTGTTGTGGTACTTGGACGAGATCATTCTTTTGTGGTTTTCTGGTGTCGGGTGGGATTTAGACACCTTCAATAGCCTTAGCAATTATGGTTGTGTGTGATTTTTCTGTGTAAAGAATCCAGTGCCGTATCAGTAGTCTCGGGATGTTTAAAGGCACAGTTTCCACTACTGCGACTCCCTAAAGATTTATTAGTTTCTTCCTGAGAAGTTAGTCAGGAGCCTATCTAATCTTCTTTCGAGAAGACATAAGACTAAAGGCCCTACTTTTCTGTGTAGAAATGGTAAACTCTACTGTTGGGTTCTTCCATCTGTGATTGTATCGTACTTAACACCTGGTGTCGTATTCTGCTTATAGCTGTTAGTTGTACACCTTATGTCTAGGGGCATTTATTGTTGTTGTCACGGTGATATGTCGGGATCGTCTTGTCATGTTTGTCTTGCTTGCGTCTTGTTCTAGGTCGGGTTACTAGTTTCTGCCTGAGCAGTCAGCCAGGAGCCTATCTAATCTTCTTTCTAGAAGACATAAGACTAAACGCCCTGCTTTCCTATGCAGAAATAGTAACCCTAGCACCATGGAGTCTTCCCTCTGTGTTCATACTGTGCACCCCCAGTATGTCTTAATGTTTGTGTTGTGCGCCTTATGCCTTTGGTCGTATATTGTTGCAGTTACTCGTTGTGTGCCTTTCGTCTTCTTGTGTTGAACTTCGTGGTTGCGTCTTGTTGGTGGTCGGGTGGCGACGTAGAGTCAAGGGTGTTTGTTACATATACACGCGCACACACACCTTAAACACAAAACAAAATTGCACCTGTTCTTAGAGTGGTTGTCGTAACGAGGAGGCCGTTACATATGGTATCAGAGCGAGGTTCGACCCGCAAATTGGGATTCGCTACGGCTTCCGTTGACATGATTATGTTGATTATTCTATTGTTGATCAAGATGATTGTGTCTGTGAAGGTAATAATGGTTAGAGGATGCTGCGGAGGTAGATGACAGGGTGCTAGGGGAGGAGGCGTGCTGCCTCCAGCAGCATCCACGCCTGAGGGGTCTAACCCCCAGGGAGGCGAGCAGGTCCTTGGACAGGAGCAGATCGCAGTTGTCGATGTTGTGGGGATGATGAGATCTTTCCAGCGCATGTCCGAGGTGATGATCAACAGATTGGACAGAGATGAGGCTAGGGCGCCGGCACCTGCTAAGGTTCCGCCGTGCGCACCGACCGTTATAGGTAGCATTCACCGTGAACTCGAGAAGGTAAAATTTCCCGAGTTATTTGGTGCCCCGGACGACGCAACCGCTGAGGCATGGTTGGATAACATGGCGATGTGCTTCACACTTCACAATTATACCTCCAACATGAAGGTCCGCATGGCGGTCTTTCAACTGAAGGGGAGCACTCTTCTATGGTGGAAGACACTCCTGCCACATCTAAACATGGTCGTTGAAGACGTGTCATGGGAACTGTTCGAGGAACGGTTTCGAGAGAGGTATCTGTCAAAGGAATTTATTGAGCACCAACTCAATGAGTTCAACGCATTACGACAGGGAGGTCATACAGTGACCGAGTACGAGGCACATTTTAGGGAGCTGCTCCGGTATGCTTCACACCTGAACACTGAGAAGCTCAAGGTCAATTGGTTCGTGTTTGGCCTTAACGGTAGCCTGCATGCAAAGGTTAGGATTGTGATGCCTCAAACCTTGCATGACATTGTCCAAAAGGCCCTCATAGCAGAGGAGGAGCTTAGTAGTGGGGGTCAGACCAGGACTCCAGCACGACCTGTAGGGCAGGGTTCATCTAGAACGCCACAGCATCAGACACCAGCGAGGCATATGTCAGGATATCGTGTCTTCCAGAGGGGATCCATGCTCACTACACCTCGACGACCGCCGCCTCAGCAGCAGACACCTTATCGAGGACCACAACAGTAACAACAGCGTCACCCGCAACAACAGTAGTTTAGGCCTGTTCAACAGAACAAACCAGGTTTCCAGGCCAGTGGGCCGTCATCTTCTACTTCGGGTACCAGGAATACTGGGCCAAAGAAGGGATGTTGGATGTGTGGGGAGCCACACTACCAGCGCGACTGTCCTGTGAAGAGGACCAGAGTGTCTATATCAGTCGGACCCACTACAGTGGGAGATATGGGCAAGGCCCATCGGATTCATGCAGTGGTGAATAACCGCCAGGCAGAGCACCAGTCGACAGTGGTTGAGACGACAGGTACTGTCGCTGACCAGGCCCTTAGTATTTTGATAGACCCAGGTGCTACTGAGAGTTTCATTTCTAGTGCAGCGCTAAACAGGATTAAGGTCAAGGCAGTCGAACAGGATGAGTTTAGCTTCGTGGAGATGGCTTCGGGAGCCAAACAGGAGGTCAGAGGAAAGGTTACGGGTTGTGCCCTTAAGCTGGGAGATTTTGTCACGAGGGTCAACTTGTACGTCACGATCTTTGGTTCTTATGATGTCGTGATCGGCATGGATTGGTTGGAATCGCATGAGGCAATACTCAACTGTAAGATGAAATGGTTGAGCTTGGTTGATGATGAAGGATAGAGACGTGTGATAGTAGGATGGAACCAGGGAGTATCCCTGAGGTTCATCTCTTCCTTGTAGTTACGGAAGAGTATGCGCAAGGGGTGCAAGATTTATGCGATCCTTGCGCTAAACGAAAAGGGAGTAGTTGAAGGTCTAGAACACCTTCTGGTGGTGAAGGAGTTTGCAGACGTATTTCTAGAGGAGTTGCTTGGGATGCCGCCAGAAAGAGAATTGGATTTTACTATAGACCTGAAACTGGAGACCGAACCGATAGCAAGAACTCCTTATCGGATGTCGACCCCGGAGTTGCAAGAGTTGAAAATGCAACTGAAGGAGTTACTGGACCTGGGACTGATACGCCCTAGTGTGTCATCGTGGGGTGCACCGGTTATTTTCATTCGAAAGAAGGATGGATCGTGGAGGCTTTTCATTGACTACCGTCAACTGAACAAGGCTACGATCAAGAATCAATATCCCTTACCAAGAATTGACGATCTGTTCGATCAAATGAAGGGTGCGACGGTGTTCTCTAAGATTGATTTGCGATCAGGGTACCACTAGTTACGGATCAAGGAGGATGATGTCCCTAAGACCGCTTTTAAGACAAGATTTGAACATTATGAGTTTACTGTTTTACCTTTTGGACTGACAAACGCCCCAGTGGTATTCATGAGTTTGATGAACGGGGTGTTCCACGAGTACTTGGACAAGTTCATCCAAGTATTCATTGATGATATTTTGATCTACTCTCGGACGATGGAGGAGCATGATGAACACTTGCGCTTGTTACTACAGTTTTTGCGAGAGAACAAATTGTATGAGAAGTTGTCCAAATTCTCTTTTTATCAATCAAGGATTCACTACTTAGGGCATGTCATCTCCGGTGAAGGTATCGTCGTGGATCCAGCCAAGGTTGAGGCTATTATGGAATGGTCGGCACCGACGAATGTCACAGAAGTGAGTAGTTTTATGGGTTTGGCAGGATACTATCGATGGTTTTTCGATGGATTTTCGAAGATAGCAAATCCGATCACGGAATTGCAGAAGAAAAACAAGAAGTTTTTTTGGACCGAGAAATGCGCGGAAGCATTTTGAAGGCTTAAAGAGTTGTTGACCACTGCACCGATACTAAAGGTCCCTGACATGGATGCAGACTTCTTGGTATGCACTGACGCATCCAAGGAAGGTTTAGGCGGAGTCTTGATGCAAGACGGATGAGTGATTTCTTACATTTCGAGGAAACTGAGAAGGCATGAGGAGAACTACGCGACACATGATTTGGAGTTATTAGCCATTGTATATGCCTTGAAGGTTTAAAGACACTACCTTGTTGGATGAAAATTTGAATTAAAGACTGATCATTGTGGACTACAACACATTTTCACGCAAAGCGACCTGAACGCATGACAAGGGCGTTGGTCAGAATTGCTTAGCGAGTACGACTTCGAGATTTCTTACATAAAGGGAATAGTGAACCGAGTGGCAGATGCTTTGAGTCAGAGGCCACACATCTTTTCGATGTTACCTCTTTAGAAGAATCTACATGAGAAGATTCTCACTTTACAGCGTGACGATGACTGGTACAAAGAAGTCAAAGATTTTATTGGACAAAACACAATGATGGTACCACGATATGAGGGGTATTCATTTGATAGCGATGGTTTATTGAGGTTTAGAGGTCATATTTACGTACCGCAAAACGACAAGTTGAGGATGTTGATCCTGAGCGAGGGTCATAGAGCCGTATACATGGCTCACCCAGGAGTTACGAAGATGAGGGTAGACTTTAAGCCCTTGTTCTTCTGGAAAGGAATGAAGGCCGACATAGTCAACTTTGTGGCTAGATGTCTAGAGTGTCAGCAGGTAAAGGCTGAACATAGACACCTGACAGGATTACTTCAACCCCATTCCCTTTCGGAATCGAAATGGGAAGTCATTTCGATGGATTTTATTGTTGGATTTCCACTGACGGCAAGGAGACACGACTCGATTTTTGTAGTAGTAGACACTCTGACAAAGAGTGCTCACTTTATTCCTGTGTGTATGACATATCAGGCACCTGACATAGCTAGATTTTTCATCAGTGAGATTGTGAGGCTGCATGGTATGCCTAAGAATATTATATCCGATCGAGGATCGATGTTTACCAGACAATTTTGGATGAGTTTCCAAGAGGCCTTGGGAACTCAACTTAACTTTAGTACTGCATATCACCCAGATACTGACGGACAGACCAAACGAACGAACCAAACCTTGGAAGACATGTTGCGCATGTATGTAATGGACCAACAAAAGTGTTGGGAGGAATTGTTGCCTCTAGTAGAGTTCGCTTACAACAACACTTACCAAAGCAGCATTAAGATGGCGCCTTTTGAGTTCCTTTATGGGTGACTGTGTCAGACACCCTTGAGTTGGGATCGGCTTGAGGATAGGGTCCTGGTGGGACCAGAAGTGATCCAAGAAATGGAAGAGCAGATGAAAACCATAAGACAAAGGATTAAGGAAGCGTAGGATCGGCAGAAGAGTTATGCCGATGCGCACTGAGTCGACCGTAGTTATGAGGTCGGCGATCGAGTCTTCTTGCAGGTTAAACCGCATAAGAGTTCGATCAAGTTTGGAAAGGGAGCTAAACTCTCTCCTAGGTTCATGGGACCTTTTGAGATTGTGGAGAGAAAGGGGCCCGTGGCCTATCGACTAGCCTTGCCTGATTCTTTGAGGCGTATGCATGATGTTTTTCATGTATATGTTTTGAGACATTATGTTAGTGATCCTACGCACGTGATTGAAATGAGTTCCTTGCAGGTATCAGATGAGGGAGCACTCACGGTTGAGCCAGTCCACATTTTAGATCATCGCATTCAATAGTTACGACGTCAAATGGTAGATTAGGTCAAGGTCCAGTGGGACAATTATAGTCCACACTCGGCGACCTGGGAGGATGCATATGATATGCGCCAACAGTTTCCTTTTTTGTTTGATAGATAGACTTATGATACTATGGTACTTATGATATTGTGGTACATTTATTCGGAATTTATACTGAGAAACTTTGGGACGAAGATTAGACCAAGAGGGGGTGTATGTAACATCTCGCTCTGGCGCACTTAAAAAACTTATTCTTTGAGGACACTTGCTCGCAAGTGATCTAGAATTTTCTGATAGTAATACATTTATGCTTGATTATGGTGCGTTCTGATAGACGACATGATGTTTTACTACTTGATGTAGACAGGTGCTATTGACTCAATTTATTTGAGTGTGCAGGGTTTTCGACCTGGGGGATGCAGGGGCATCGACGGGACCCTTGGTCTCCGAATTGAGTCAGGGAGTGTGCTATATGAGTCGTTTTATTTACCATGATATTTATTGATTGATGATATGTTGTTGACATGTTTTGACATGATGGTTGATGATGCAGGCTGACGATAGCTTGCCGACCAGACTCACATATGGAGTAAAGGGGCCACACATGAGTTCCAGAGAGGTTGAGGGAGAGGTGTGGACAGCAGCCCTGCCACAGCCTACTAGCACTCCCGTCATGGCTCGAACTGTAGGTTAATGATTACCTAGTTTGAGAGGATCCACGATGCCATGAGGGAAGACTGTGATAGTCGCTCACGATGATTCTAAGGGGTGTGCAATAAGGCAGGGACCTTATTCCTTAGAGCCCTTAGTCTCCCACAAGTTCACCTGGCGGAGTGTTGACTCCAGGGGTTATAGATGTCTACCAATCCATCAATTTAGTGAGTGAAACCCTTGGAGCACATGGTGCATCCTGAAGGGCACGTCGTGCAAAGAAATGCAAGTCAGCGAGTGGCACCCTTGGAGCACGTAGTGCATCCTGAAGGGCACATCACGCAACAGAAGCAAACGAGACGAGTGGCACCCTTGGAGCACATAGTGCATCCTGAAGGGCACGTCGCATTGATGATGATGATGAAACAACCTAGATGACCCTAAGACCTTAATGCCTGATAAAATTCTTAAAATGACTCCCCTAATGAATTGTTGCCTAGTTCAATCTAAACCTAAATTTAAAACATCTCAAAGATAAAATTCTGATAAGCCCTAAGAAAATATCCTACAAAAATCAACATAAGGGCATAAACTAAAACCCTCCTATGTGTTAGTTAAAGTCTTCTTAAACTAAGTGGGGTAAAGTAATGAGGGGGATAAATTAATTGAAACCCAGTGTTTTTAAATTTTAAAGAAGAATTAAAATTATTAAAGAGTGGGAGTATAAAAATTTAGGATTTTAAAAATATATTGAAAAGACTATTAAGCACATTTATCATTTTGGGTTTAACAAAAAAAAAAAAAAAAAAAATCAAATAAAATAAAAAGAGAGGAATAAAAAAAATTAGAAATGAGGAAACTTGTAATAAATGAAACTTAATAATGGAAAGTAGGAGACATAGGGTAAAAAGCGAAAAGGAATCATCATTTAGAAGTTACTAAAAATCAGAAACTTCATTTTAGGAAAGTTATTAAAAGCATGAGAGGGGATCTAGGAACCCTAGGAGTAATTTTAGGAGCGACTTTATGGGGAGTGAGGGAAATGAGTCTTTTATTTAAATTAAAGAAATTTAATTTGGAGAAACATGGGGGATGAGTGACACTTGGACGGAAGAGAGTGTTTAGAGGTTTGTCATTAAAAATTAATTTAATAATGATTTAGGAAAGTAGGTGGGTCTCAAATTTCTATAAAATAAGGGGAAAAGAAGGAAGAAGGGGAGGAACGGTTAGCGTAACGTTACACTACCGGATTGTGGCTTGACGGATTGCTTGTGAGGAGTTGGGTTTATCTCAGTTGTATTGGAGTGGTAGCTCAGCCTTGGAGGCGAGCTGAGAAGCTAGTCTTATCTATGGATCTTGTGTGGCCCCTTTGCGTCTCAAGGGGCTAAGGGGGAAGCAGAGTACCCCTAGGGATTGGCTGGGAGGTACCGGTGAGCTTTTTGCGGTCGACGAGCAGGAGTGGCACGGAGCACGAGAAGCAACATGAAGTGCGGGACATCCTCGGAAGCGAGCGAGAGGCAACGGTATGAATTTTATTTCTGGTAGAGTAGATTGTCTAGTTATTCTCTTAGGCGATTATGATGCATTATATGTAAGATGTTGTTGTAAATTTTACTGTCACCTTGAGTAATCCTCCAGCCTTGAATTTATCATTCTTCTCCACCCCTACGGCTAATTTCCACTGTGTATAGTCATGCTGAAAAACTCATTCTGGCAATTTTGTTTATGAATGATTAAGGGTAAATTGTTCCTGGCAATTTGTCTTATATTTGTGTTAATGAAAAACTCTGTCGGCAATTTCGTTGGAATGGTTACTGTGAAGTAGTTCTGGAATTTCTGTTTGGTTAAATCGTTAACGAATTTGGGTTTTTGGAATTTCGTTTTTGTATTTCGTTGTTGTTGATGATGATAGAACACGTTTTTGGGGAAGGGATTTTATTGTGGTCATTTTACATGTCCTTATGGGCATTTTGTTATTTGCATGGGCATTCTTACCATGGCATTTCTATACGATGGACAAATTTTTACACAATGGCCTTGCAACTTTTATACAGTGAGCAAATTGGTTTGGGGATTTTCTCTTTTATACAGGGACGTTTCTTTTATAATTTTTGTGGGCCAACTCATGTTTCTGCGGGTTCGATTCATTGTGGGCGTTGCTTTTGAATTACTGTGGGAATTTCATTGGTGGGCTTACGTTTCATAAGGATCACTGTCAAATTCATTTTTAAACCTTTCGTCAGCCGATTACCATTTACTGTCAGTCCTTTTTAAAACAAACCACTGTCATCTCGTGGTGCATGGCCGGTAATTCATCTTGGGCATCCCTTCTTCATTACAGCATGGGCACTTATTTCCTGGGTGTTTTTCCGTGGCTGGGTGTATCCATGGCAATCTGGGCATTTTTATTTTGTTGCTGGGAGTCTCCATACCTACCCAGGGCATATTCACTCCACGATCCGAGTGCGTAAACTTAACTTGTTCCTCTGCGCGATTTTTTTTCCCCAGTCAAGTAAACCTTTCCTGCATGACTTAGGTACCCTTTTGCGAGGTTCCTGGGGCATGTCCCATCTAGCAGAATCGCCATTACTCACCTCCGCTTCTTGGGCTGCATGGCAAGGCTGCCAGCTCTCAGCCGCAGGCTTTCCAATCCTGGCGCATCCCTTTTTCAGTTAGGATTAGGGTTAATATTGTCGTTTAAAATGTTCTGGTGTAAATATTTTCATTTCAACATATGGTTGATTATTGTATTAATATTGGTTTAAAATGATAGCTATAATCTTATGGTTTAATATTAGTGTTTCAGATTAAGGTTTTAATATTCTGTTATAAGATTGGGTTGCAATTTGTTGTCTTATTATATGGTTCTGCATTAATATATGGTTCTACATTATATTGCTCTTTACTATGCTAAATAGTGTAAAGTTGACTCCGGAGGGAGCTCCGTTATCTCATCACACAGCAATGGACGCTAGTGTTGGATGCCTACCTTAATTATATCCTGTCTGTCGATTAATAAAATAAAAAGTAATGTTAAATTGTTAGGGTACTGTCAGTGAAATTAGGAATAATTGATAGAAAGGAGTGGTGAAAGTAATATGACCTGGTGGTAATTATGGATTAGATTAATGGTTAATGGGATTTTTCAGTTAAATAAGAAAAGTATTTTAATTATGCATTTTAGAGGTTTAAGCACATGAATTGGAATTGAAAATTTTGAGAAACCTAATCTAAATTATGTACATTTGAATATGATTTAGGCATTTCGTTCAACAGTTCTTCTAGTAATAGATTTGGTATAGATTCCAGATCAGTTGGTTGTGTAGATTTTCTAGATGAAGGCCACCTTTAGTTGTATGAATGAAAAATCTCAACATGAGAAATTTTGAACAATCTCTTTAGCTTTCTCAAGGGAATTCTCTAAAAACAAATTATAAACATCATAACAATTCAAATACTATTTATGTTTTATACATTTTTTATGGATAATGATATGAATGAAATGTTGAATGGTTTAGATTAGATTAATGGATAACAGGATATTTGTACAATGTTCCTTAAATCTGGTTATATTTACACATGGTCTTATTAATTAACATTGTTGTTATATATTGACGATTCGGATTATGATGTCATATTGTTGTTTTTAAGCCTGATGTTATTATATAGTTGAGGATATGTTATATATTGACATGAGGTGATTGCATTTTTAAACATGATGTTATTTTAAAACATGACGATATTGTTATTTTTAACCTGATGTTAATTGTAAATGTGATGTCATTATAAACATGAGGTTATTTATATATTGAGGTTGTTTATAATATGGGGTTAAATATGAGGTTAATTACTGCAATAATAATGAAATTCATGATCATAAATAAACATCGAAGTGTGAGATCCTCTTGTTCATCTGAAGGTTTCTATTTTGTTTGGTCATTGTCGGAGTCCTTCAGACATGCGCATCCTTAGAGTTAGTGGTTGTCTTTAGTTGTTGTGGTACTTGGACGAGATCATTCTTTTGTGGTTTGCTGGTGTCGGGTGGGATTTAGACACCTTCAGTAGCCTTAGCATTTATGGCTGTGTGTGATTTTTCTGTGTAAAGAATCCAGTGTCGTATCAGTAGTCTTGGGATGTTTAAAGGCACAGTTTCCACTACTGCGACTCCCTAAAGATTTATTATTTTCTGCTTGAGTAGTCGGCCAGGAGCCTGTCTAATCTTCTTTCGAGAAGACATAAGACTAAACGCCCTACTTTCCTATGCAGAAATAGTAACCCTAGCACCATGGAGTCTTCCCTCTATGTTCGTACTATGCACCCCCAGTATGTCTTAATGGTTGTGTTGTGCGCCTTATGCCTTTGGTCGTATATTGTTGCAGTTACTCCTTGTGTGCCTTTCGTCTTCTTGTGATGAACTTCGTGGTTGCATCTTGTTGGTGGTCTAGTGTCAACATAGAGTCAAGGGTGTTTGTTACTTCTACACATGCGCACACACCTTAAACACACAAAAAATTTGCACCTGTTCTTAGAGTGGTTGTCGTAACGAGGAGGCTGTTATAATATAATCCGTCAAGGGATGTGCATAGGTGTGTCTATATATAAATGTTACATGTATGTACAAAGGATATATAAATTTGAATGTGTTCAAATTTATATTCAATCTTCAATCATTTTCTTGAGAGATTTCAAGTTAACAAGTTCTTGTCTTGTG
>ML787005.1:206174-222940 GCA_009831015.1 Picea engelmannii | reverse complement strand
TAGACAAATAAAAAGAAACAAAATCATAAAATTATTGAATAACTTGATGGTAAAGTTAAAGTTTTTTGTAAAATGATCCTATTGGTTTCTTTGAGCAAATAATTGCATGTAACAAGTTTTAAATTTGATAATTGCATGTAACAGGTTTTAAATTTGATAGTGGAGACTAAGGTCCAAATAAAATTATAAAATCAAGAAATATATCCAAAACATGTCATGAATTTGCTCAAGGACTAATACTTATAAGACACTCCAACAAATAAAAACAAATGAAATCATAAATTATTGAATAACTTGATGGTAAAGTTAATTAAATTTGTTTGTAAAATGATCCTATTAGTTGTTTTGAGCTAATAATAGTATGTAGCAAGTTTCAAATTTCATGTCGATTTCAATGGTTGAAAACTAAAGTAACTTGCAAGTGGTCATGATTGAAAAAAACAAAATGTAAAGGTTTTCATAAAAAATATAACAAATGACATAAATATCACAATATTCAATATTGAAACAAATTGTTTATATCTACTCTATTAAGTTTTATATAATTGATCTTGATATGAAAATGTAGGGTTTTACATAAGTTTATATCATATTTCAATGCACTTCATATTTTCACATTTTCTACCTTTTCTCCCTCCACACACAGAAGGGGCTCTATATACTTGTTGAGGCTTGAATATGGTATGTCTATTGATGTTTGAATTTGGTATGTTTTCATTTGACACCTCATCCCAAACAAGCCACAACCTAACAAATAATAATCACCCAAGATGTTAAGGTTTAATCTATTATTAGAGTTCTTTTCATTTCACTAGATAAAAATAACATAAGATAGGATCACTGAGAAATACACAATCACAAGAGACACATAATTTATCATGGAAAACCCTCATGGGGGAGAAAAACTAGCAAAAAATTCCTTATTATAGATAGTCGATACAATGCCAAGAGATAAATCAAACAAGTACAAAAAATCCTCTCCCAAGAATGCACCTCTCTCTCTCTCTCTCTCCTCCAACTGAAGCTCCAAAACTTGTCTCTCAATGAACAAGTGAGTATATGTATAAGTGAGGCGCTAGCATCCTTATTTATACAATTCTGGCATGTGTGGAAGTGTCTCTTCACTGGCATGGACGACTTCTTCTTTTGGGTGGTTATAACCACCTTTAATATATCCTAGGGCTTCTTTAATATATTATGGGGATGAATTCTTATTCTGCCTATTACAATTATATTTTAACCAATCCACAAAAAGGGGATTTGGTCTTTTACAATAGTCGACATGATCAATCCACAATAGGGGATTGATCTAATGAATAATACCACAATAATAATTAGAATGCACTTTGCAGTTACATTATTTTAACACTCCCCCTTAACAAGAAGGGTATTCTACAACAACATCAGGCGAGAGAGAGGACAACATCATCAACAACATCAGGTGGGTGAGAGGACAACATCATCAATATCATCTTGGAACGATGACTAACATATCTATAAATCATTGAAATTTTTTCTCATCGGCAACATCATCATTATCAGTGGAATGAAATCATCATCTACATCAATATGGATTAGTATAAAACTAATACATCATCATCACAACATGAGGTTGGTGCCGCAGTGCGCACTCCTCTGAGCACATCCGCCTCCTTAAGACCTTCTTATACTCTCGGCCTGAAGAACTTCAACGTTCTTCCAATTCCTTCTCGGGATCTCTCAATACCCACAGGGCTCTCTCTCTAAGTAATCTCCCCTTTGCCTTTTCGGGAAATTGGGTTTCGCGTTATCGCGAATCTCGTGGGCACGTTCCCCGTGCTATCCAAAACCTTGAAACCCGATGGGTCTCAATGCCGATACTTCTTGGTTCATGTTGGGGATTTTCCTATCGGGAAATTGGGATATGCGATGTCGCGGTTCTTTGGCACCAGAAACCTCTGAACCCCGATTCACGATGGCGCCTTGCATTGACCCCACAAAGGTTGACTTCTCCGACACCTGTCCTCCTCTCCCGTGCCTATGGCTCGGACTTCTATACTATCAGGAAATCACGTTTCAGGAAATCATTATTCCCGTTACACAAACTCATGAGGCTCTCCAAGTCCCGCACCCCGATTTTCCGATGAGTCGAGTCCCGATGACTCACTGACTCCTTCTCTTGTTCACTAGGATTAAATCCTGTGTAACTTTTCCTGCGATATGACGACTGATAGGATTTCGCTATTGGTCTCGGCAAATCTTGACTGTCGATTCTTCTCCTTGAAGGTTTCTTGGAAATGGCTAAGTGTTCCCTCTCGCACTTGCCTTCCACACCTGCACTAAAACTCTTCCTTGAAATCTTTCACGGCACCCTTCCTGTTCTTCTTCTTTAACGATACCCACAAAGGTTCTAAACCTCCTGAACTTCTCTATTCTAACTCTTTTAGAGGAAATTATGTGCACCCCTTGCGCAATCGTTCAACGACTCCTTAGTGTTGAATCCTCCTGACTCTGTGCACTCCTACAGCAACAGTCCTCAATATCTTTTCTCAGGTTCACAACCCTGAGACTGTCCCTTAGCCTGCGCACTCCTTGCACGACACTTTTTTTAGAAAATGAGATAAAGAGCTAACTCTAAGTGAACCCTTCTGTCAACGCACTCCTTGCAGGAATTCTCTGGTTCACTTAGAGAAACAATTGAAAATCATTCACTCTCCTTTCAGACTTCAATTAAAATATGAAATCCTATGCACAGCATATACAAAGAAAATGCATACAAGAAAACAAACATTCCTGAGCATAACATTAACACACAGAGAAAACAACACAAACCATGAGATTGAATCAAAGCTTCCTTCTATTAATTCAATAATTGTACATGGGTGTTCTTCACAATCTCTCTGCTTTCTCTTCTCTTCTGAATGCTTGAGAATAATGTTACAATGTACAAGTGAGGGTGTCTATATCCGTTTTCCCCCTTGAAATTTGAAACTATCTAATCTAGAAATAAATCCTATCTACCTGCATTAACTAAAATAAATGTCGTCTATCTACTTAAGGATGAGAGCTTAAAGGCTCAAGGTCCATTACAATATACAAGTGCACCTCCTCTTTAAATGACTTCATTAAAGACTTGCACAACAATTTCAAAGTGAAGTTCAAAAAGAAAATTTGTTGGCTTGTCCAGCTATCCTTTGCCTTCGTGCTGGCTTGCTTGATGTGGGCAATGCTCTTGCATCATACTCCCTCGCTTGAAAAAAAAAATCATGGGCTCCTATCCATGAGCTCCTGCATGGTCTTCCCATGCTTCTGTATCATTGCTTCAGTTTCCCAGCTGGCATCCTCCACTGGGTGGTTTTTCCATTTGACCAGGTACTCATAGTATTCTTTTCTTCTGGTCTTCTTTCCCACTCACTTGTCCAGTATGCATTCCATCTGTGAATTCTCTGCTACGGGCATCTGCTTCATCCACTGGATCACTGGTTCCTCAGTTCCAACCTCTGCTTCTCCAACCTTGTATGGGTATAAATCTGAAACATTGAATATCGGAGATATCCTGATGCCATCCGGCAACTCAATTTCATATGCGTTTTCTCCAAATTTCTTCAGGACTCTGAATGGCCCGATTTTATTCATCTTTAGCTTGTTGTATGTTCCCCTTGGGAACCTCTCTTTCCTCTAGTGTGCCAAAACTAGATCGCCGACTTCAAATTGAAGTTGTCTCCGATGTTGATCTGCTCTGCGTTTGTACTCTTGATTTGAATCAATCAATCACTGCTTCATTCTGCTGTGAAGTTCTTTCATCACCTCAGGGAACTCCTCTGCACTAGCGCTGCTAGTAGCAGTTTGTCTTGACTCCCTGAGTTAAGAAACTCCTCTCGGTTGTGTCCCATACACAATCTGAAATGGACTCTGTCATGTGCTTTGATTGACTGAATCATTGTATGCAAACTCTGCCTGTGGCAACACATTGTCCCAACTGTTGTGGTGCTCTATCACCAGGCTTCTCAATAGATCTCCCAGACTTCTGTTTACAACCTTTGTTTTCCCATCCATTTGCGGATGGTAAGTAGAACTAAACACCAAGTTAGTTCCTATATTTTTCCAGAGTGTCCTCCAGAAATGTCCAATGAATTTCGTATCCCTATCCGAAACAATACTTTTCGGCAATCCATGTAGTCAAATAACCTCTTTAAAAAAAAAATTTGTGATGTGTGTTGCATCGCTGGTCTTCTGGCATGGAATGAAGTGTGCCATCTTTGAAAACCTATCCACCACCACAAAGTTGGAATCAACCCCTCTCTGCATCCTCGGAAAACCTAATACAAAATCCATGCTAATCGCCTCCCATGGCCTCTCTGGTATGGGCAATGGCTCATAAAACCCTGCATTTTTCTTTATGCCCTTCAAATGCTGACAAATTCGACATCTGTCAACAAATCGTTTGACCTCTGCCCACATGCCTGGCCAAAAGTATGATTCTCTCAGCTTCGCAAAGGTTTTGTCTTGGCCAAAATGTCTTGCCAAGCCTCCATTGTGTTTCTCTTTCAACAGGTTCTCCCTCATGGAGCAATTCGGAATACACAGTTGATTGCCTCTGAACAAAAATCCCTCTTGGATCATATAATATATCCAAGGGCTCCGATCTCTGAGAACTGGATTCTCAACTATTTCATATGCTTCTCTGAAATCTGCATATCCTGCATACATGTCCCTGAGGTTTTCAAAGCCCAATGTTTTGACTCAGAACTCCTGCAACAGCAAACATTTCCTGCTCAAAGAATCAGCCACTTTGTTAGCAGTCCCTGAAATGTGTTTAATTACAAATGTACAATTCTGCATATACTCCACCCATTTAGCATGTTTCTGATTCAACTTCTCCTGTTGACTCACAAACTGCAATGCATGATTATCACTGTATAGAATAAATTCCTTTGGGATCAAGTAATGCCTCCACTTCTTTAGTGCATGTATGAGAGCATAAAAATCTTTATCATATGTGGAGTATTTCATCTTTTCTTCATCCAGCTTCTCACTGAAATAGGCAACTAGTCTGTCTTCCTGACTCAGGACTGCTCCTATGGCATATCCGCTAGCATCACATTTCACCTGAAATGTCTTATGAAAATCTGGCAACACCAAAACTGGTTGCTTTGTGATCTTTTGCTTCAACAGATTGAAGCTCTTTTTAGCCTCTGTTGTCCAGTGAAAAGTCTTATGCCGCTTTTTCACCGTGTCCATCATCGCTGCACTAATTCCACTGAAATTTCTGATGAATTTTCAGTAGAAACTAGCCAAACCATGGAAAATCCTCACCTCAAAAACATTTCTAGGTGATGGCCAATTCTTAATTACTTCTACCTTACTTGTATCCATTTTTAATTCATTCGCCGAAATGACAAAACCCAAATAAATGAGCTATGTCTTCATAAATGAATATTTCTTCATGTTTATCAACAACTTCTCCTACTGTAGCTTCTTCATCACGATGGACAAATGTTTCAAATGTTCAGCCTTTATCTTACTAAAGATCAATATATCATCCAGATATACGACAACAAATTTCCTGATGAATTCCCTCAGGACTTCATTCATCAGCCTCATGAACATACTCAGTGCGTTTGTCAAGACAAATGGCATGACCAACCATTCATACAAACCTTCGTTTGTCTTGAATGTTGTCTTCCACTCATCGCCTTCTCTCATGCGAATCTGGTGATATCCACTCTTCAGATCAATCTTTGAAAAAAAAATTCCCCACTCAGGAAATCCATCAGATCATCCATTCTCGGTAGTGGAAATCTGTACCTGATGGTAATTTTGTTGATCGCTCTTGAGTCGGTACACATTCTCCATCCTCCATCCTTCTTTGGACTGAGTACTGTCGGAACAACATATGGACTCAAGATTTCCCTGACCAATCCTTTGTCCAATAAATCTTGGACCTAATTCCTTACCTCTTCATTTTCCTATGGAATCAATCTGTACGCTTCCTTGTTTGGAAAATTGGCTCCTGGTATGAGGTCTATGTGATGTCTCATGCTCCTCATCGACGACAACGAATGAGGTAGTTCGTCCACCACTATATCAGCAAACTCTTCCAGTAGTTCCTGAATTTCATTTGGTAAGTCATCCACTCTTGTGTTAGTCAGAACAATCCTCGGTTTTCTGACAATAAAGAATTGTGGATCTTGTTTCTTCTCCATCTCTGTGAGAAGTTCCTTCCCTCTCATGAGAAGTATCGAGTTGTTTACTTCCAGCTTCACCTCTTTATCTTTTATCAGAAGTAACATATGTGTTCTCCCGTTCTTCTCTAAAGTATATGTATTCATCTTCCCATCATGAATTATGTTTCTGTCATATTGCCATGGTCTGCCTAGCAATAAATGACATACATCCATAGGAATAACATCATAGAGAATTTTATCATTATATCCTCCTATATTGATGTCAACTAAGCACTGTTTAGTGACACTCACCTGATGTCCCTTCTATAGCCATGAAACCTTATATGGACTCGGGTGATCTGTTGTCTCCAGCTCCAGTTTCTCCACCATCTCGGTTGAAACGAGATTGTCGGTGCTTCCACTGTCCACGATGACCTTGCATTTCCTACCTTTGGTCTTGCATGCAATTCTTAACAGTCTGCCTGAATCTTGTCCCACCATAATGTTGCATGTCCTTTCAATTTAGTGACAACATGCCTTACCTTTTTGTCCTCTTCGATATCCTCATAGTCAAAGTAGGTGTCAAGAGCTCTAATCCAGTCTAACATCTCTTCTGCATCTAGACTTCCTTCATAGACTGGAATGTCCATTTTTGTCTTTGAACTCATTTGGGCGATAATTTTGATCAACTGTTTAGTTGATGCATCTTCTGCTGTGACCCCTTCTTCATGTCCAGCTTCCTCTTCAACTTCAGAATCACTAAGATCCCCTGTACCAACTTCACGTCTCTGAGCTGTCTCCATCTCCTCTACTCTTGCTCGAAGATCTCACATTTGCCTCTCCATTTCTGGATTTCCTGCCAGCCTACCTCTTATTCGCACCTCCCTGTCTTTGGGATCAGGTGACTGCCTTTCTCTTCTGGGCAGCATGGTGTATTTACTCCTTCTCCTTCTTTTCTATAGAAATAAAAGGTATACCCACTCTGATACCACTCTAGCGTAGTGCTCACTCCTATGAGCACATCTGCCTCCTCAGGACCTTCTTATACTCTCGGCCCGAAGAAATTCAAGGTTCTTCCAATCCCTTCTCGGGATCTCTCAATACCCACAGGGCTCTCTCCCTAAGTAATCTTCCCTTTGCCTTATCGGGAAATCGGGTTTCGTGTTATCGTGAATCTTGTGGGCACATTCCCCGTGCTATCCAAAACCCTGAAACTCGATGGATATCAATGCCGATACTTCTTGGTTCATGTCATGGATTTCCCTATCGGGAAATCAGCATATTTGATGTCATGGTTCTTTGGCACCAGAAACCTCTGAACCCCGATTTGTGATGGTGCCTTGCGTTGACCCTGCAAAGGTTGACTTCTCCGACACTTGTCCTCCTCTCCCATGCCTATGGCTCAGACTTCCTTACTATTGGGAAATCATGTTTCTGGAAATCTCGATTCCCATTACACAAACTCATGAGGCTCTCCAAGTCTCGCACCCCGATTTTCCGATGAGTCGAGTCCCGATGACTCCCTGACTCCTTCTCTTGTTCACTAGGCTTAAATCCTATGCAACTTTTCCCGCGATCTGACAGCTGACGGGATTTCACTGTTGGTCTCGACAAATACTGACCATCGATTCTTCTCCTCAAAGGTTTCTTGGAAATGGCTAAGTGTTCCCTCTCTCACTTGCCTTCCACACCTGCACTAAAACTCTTCCTTGAAATGTTTCACGACACCCTTCCTATGCTTCTTCTTTGACGATACCCATAAAGGTTCTAAACCTCTTGAGCTTCTCTATTCTAACTCCTTCAGAGGAAATTATGTGCACCCCTTGCGCAATCGTTCAACGACTCCTTAGTGTTGAATCCTCCTGACTCTGCACACTCCTGCAGCAACAGTCCTCAATATCTTTTCTCAGGCTCACAACCCTAAGACTATCCCTTGGCCTACGCACTCCTTGCATAGAAATTTTTTTAGAAAATGAGATCAAGAGCTAACTCTAAGTGAACCCTTCTGTCAACACACTCCTTACGGACAATTCAACTGCACTCCTTGCAGGAATTCTCTGGTTCACTTAGAGAAACAATTGAAACTCATTCACTCTCCTTTCAGACTTCAATTAAAATATTAAATCCTATGCACAACATATACAAAGCAAATGCATACAAGAAAACAAACATTCCTGAGAATAACATTAACACACAGAGAAAACAACACAAACCATGAGATTGAATCAAAGCTTCCTTCTATTAATTCAATAACTGTACATCGGTGTTCTTCACAATCTCTCTACTTTCTCTTCTCTTCTGAATGCTTGAGAATAATGTTACAATGTACAAGTGAGGGTGTCTATATCCGTTTTCCCCCTTGAAATCTGAAACTGTCTAATCTAGAAATAAATCCTATCTACCTGTATTAACTAAAATAAATGTCATCTATCTACTTAAGGATGAGAGCTTAAAGGCTCAAGGTCCATTACAATATACAAGTGCGCCTCCTCTTTAAATGACTTCATTAAAGACTCGCGTAACAATTTCAAAGTGAAGTTCAAAAAGAAAATTTGTTGGCTTGTCCAGCTGTCCTCTGCCTTCGTGCTGGCTTGCTTGACATGGGCGATGCTCCTGCATCAGCTGTTCACATCATCACAACATGAGGTTGGCACACTACACAATAATTAAGTTGGAATCACAATACTAGACTAGATTTATGTCACAACCATTAAGCTGGAAGCAAAGTACTAGGTTGGATTTACGTCACAACAATTAAGCTAGAAACACAATACTCGACTTGATTTTTGTCACAACAATTAAGCTGGAAGCACAATACTCGGCTTGATTTTCATCACAATAATTAAGTTGGAAGCATGGTACTAGACTGGATTTACATCACAACAATTAAGCTGGAAGAACAGTGCTAGGCATATCTCAACACAACAACTAGACTGGCTTTATGTCACAACGATTAATATGGAAGCATAGTACTAGATATATCTCAACACAGCAGATAGACTGGATTTATGTCACAATGATTAATTTGGAATCATAGTACTAGATATATCTCAACACAACAACTAAACTAGGTTTACGTCGCAATGATTAAGCTGGAAGTACAATAACAGATATATCTCAACACAACAACTACTCCCCCTTTCAAGGGAGGTCCTTTCAGACTATACCAATCTTATCTCGAAAGTGCTCAAACTTTACATGAGATAGAGGCTTGGTCAACACATCAACAACCTATTCATCTGTGCTAACATATTGGAGCTTTATGGCTCCTCTCTGCACAATGTCACAGATGTAATGGTATCAGATATCTATGTGCTTCAACTTGTCATGAAATACAAGATTCTCTTTCATTTTTATGCAGCTTTGGTTGTCACATAGGATCGTGGTTGCTTCCATCTCTAGGTCGAATAGACTAGTCAATAACTTACGAATCCATATAGATTCATAGCTGGTATAACACACAACAATGTATTCTTCTTCTGCTGTACTAAGAGAAATGTTGGATTTCTTCCTACTCTACCATGAGATCATGGTTGATCCCAAACTGAAACAACATCCTGAAGTGATCTTCCTGTCAGAGATACTTCCAACCCAATCTAAATTAGTGTACCCACTCAATGTGAAATCATGATCTCCATCATAGATGAGACCACAATATAATGTACCCTTAAGGTACCTCATCATATGTTTTGCAGCAACTAGGTGAACATGTATGGGTTCTAACAAAAATTGACTCAAAGTGTTCATGGAAAAAAAAATGTATGGTCTAGTGTTCATCAGGTACATCAACAATCCAATGATCTGTCTATATAGTGTGGCATCAATAAATTTTGACGAAGTGTTGACTAGTAATGTATTCATGTATTTTCACTCCAACATGTCGAATCTCTTCAAGATTTTGACTACATACTTCCCTTGGTTAAGGAAGATTCTCTCTAGACTCTGCCATATCTCTAGACCTAAGAAATAATACATTAGGCCAAGGTCTTTCACCTCAAATTCTGAAGTGAGATTCTTCTTACATTTGGTGATGACCATTTCTTCTCCAGTTAAGAATAAGTCATCCATATACAACAACAATATCATCGACTCCTCTTTCATAACCTTGAAGTAGAGGTTAGAATTTTCTTTACTCTTGGTAAAGCCCAATCTAGTCAGAGAACTCTCTATCCTACCATTGTAACATCCCACTCTAGCGCACTAAGAAAACTTATTCTTTGAGGACACTTGCTCACAAGTGATCCGAACTATTATGATATTAAAACATTTTTCCTTGATTATGATGCGTTATGATAGATGATATGATGTTTACTGCATTGACCTAGACAGGTGCTATTGACTCGGTTTTACTGAGTATGCAGGGTTTTGGACCTTGAGGATGCAGAGGCATCGACGAAACCCCTTGGACTCCAGATTGAGTCGAGTGTGCTATTGGGGTTTGATTGTTTTACTATGATTTTAGTACCTTTGATTAGATGATATGATGTGGACATGTCTGACATGATTGTTGATGATGTAGGCTGACAAAATCTTGCCGACTAGACTCATATATGGAGTAAAGAGGCCACACATGACTACCAGAGAGGTTGAGGGTGAGGTGTGGACAATATCCCTGCCACAGCCTACTAGCACTCTCGTCGTGGCTCAAACTGTAGGTTAACGATTACCCAGTTCGAGAGGACCCATGATGTCGCGAGGGTAGACTGCGATAGTCACTCGCAATGATTCTAAAGGGCGCGCAATAAGGCAGGGGCCTTATTCTTTAGAAGCCCTTAGTCTCCCACAAGTTCACTTGGTGGAGTGTTGACTCCAGGGGTTATTCATGTCTACCAATCAATCAAGAGGCGAGTGGCACCCTTGGAGCATGTGGTGCGTCCTGAAGGGCACGTCGCGCAAAAGAAACACTAGAGGCAAGTGGCACCCTTGGAGCATGTGGTGCATCCTGAAGGGCACGTCACACAAAAGAAACACTAGAGGGGAGTGGCACCCTTGGAGCACGTAGTGCGTCCTGAAGGGCACATCGCGTTGATGATGTTAAAGGAACGAACCTAGATGGCCCTAAGACTAATATCTCATTAAGAAATTTTAAAACAACTTCCCTAATTAAAATTTCGCCTAGTTCAGAATCTAAGTCCTAAGTCTAAAACTTCTCTAGGGGTAAAATTTTGTCTACCCGTAAGAAATTATATCTCTAAAAAATAAAAAATAAAAAAAATAATAAAGTTTAAAATAAAACCACTTAAGTAATAATTGTGGACTTCATGAATTTTTGGGTAAAATGAAGAGAGTAAGAACTTAAATAAAATATGTGGGAAAAAAAAGGGGGTAAAGAAGAATTTAATTAATTAACTTGTGAAAGTGTAAAAGATATTAAATTATTAATAAAAAGGAAAAGGGGTTAATTTGCGCAACTGCCATTTTGGCTCTAATAAAAAAGGGGAAAAAGGGGAAAAAGGGGAATAATAAAAATTAGGAAACTAAGAAATGGAGGAAACATAATAATGGAAAGAGGGGAACTTATGGTAAAAAGCGAGGTCAACTTATTAAAGAATATGCAATTAAGAACCTTCTAAATTGAACTAAATTAGCAACTTCATTTCAGGGAAAATATTTAAACCTGTGAGGGAATCTAGGAACACCTAGGAGTAAATTTAGGAGAAAATCTAAGTGGGTGAGGGAAATAAGACAATTTAATAAATTAAGGAAAATAGTTAATGAAGAAATGTGGGGGATGGATGACACTTGTATGAAGGAGAGCTTTTAGTATATTTTTATTAAAACTTAAATTAAATTAGATTTAGGGAAAGATGGAAGTTCTAAAAAACTATAAAAGCTAGGGAAGAGAAGGAAGAAGGGGGATCGGTTGTTAGTGTAACGTTACACTATCGCATTAGTGACTTGACTGATTTACTTGTGAGGAGTTGGGATTTCCCAGCTCGGATAGGAGTGGTAGCTCAACCTTGCGAGGTGAGCTGGGAGCTAGACGTACCATCTGGATAGTGTGTGGCCACTTTGTGGCTCAGGGGGCTAAGGGGGAAGTAGATTACCCCTAGCATTAGCTGGGAGGTACCGCTGAGGTCTCGATGGTCAGCGAGCGAGAGCAGCATGGAGCACACGGACGTCACCCGAAGAAGGTGATCAGGCAATGGTATGTTTTTCAATTTGCATGATAGAAGGTACTAGGACCTTAGCCCTCTCTTATTGTTATCAGCATTTTTTTTTATCTTGGCTTGTGAGATGAAAACTACTTAGCTTAACTCTGCATGGGTTCTCGTCAGATTGATTAGTTTTCTTTTATGTTCCTCGGCGATTGTAATGGTGTTACGGTTATAAAAATATTTCTTCTTACTCTGTTGTTGCATGTCGGTATTGGATAAAAGATATTTTATGATCTTGGCATTGCCTACCTTCCTTGGTTCTGTGTGATCTACAGTTGTTCCTTACGTTTGTTTTTTCTGCATTTTTCTGTTAGCATTTCCATGCATTTCAGTGGAAGAAACCGCCTCGATTCAACACCCTCCTCTGCATTTTTTTCTATTGTATATCTCTGCGATTTTGTGGAGGATACCCACACGAATTTTGACCACTTAATCCTGCATTTTACCTATCGTTTCCTACATTTATGACTGTGTTTGTATCACTGTGGGTGTTTATGTATTGCAGTGGGCGTTTTTATATTAATGTGGGTTCTTTTATATGATTGTGGGCGTTTATATATGACTGTGGGTGTTTTATATATTATTGTGGGTGTTTTATATCACTGTGGACGTATTATATATTACAGTGGGTGTTTTTATATTAATGTGGGCGTTTTTATATGACTGTGGCCATTTATATATGACTGTGGGAATTTTATATATTATGTGTCTTGATCTTGCTGTACATGAGGTATTTTCCGTGTCAAACGAAAAAGTGACTGCGCCTTTTGATTTCTGACATCCTGAGCTGGAATCCTATTACCTCTCTTTACATATTGACTATGTTTCTGATCGGGTAACCCTCTTCCACTACTTAAATGATCATCTTTTAGATGTTGTTTTTATTTCGGCATGTAAATTTTCATAAAGATGGTGTTCCACTATTATGGTTCTTGAAGCTCGTATTGATCCTGTTTTATATGATGTTATTCATCTTGTCAGTAAGCATTGACCTTTATTTAGTTGTCTTAAGTTACATATATCTATGTCCAAACGTTATATATCTATGATCTTGCTCTTTAAGAAACAGTTAGAAAATATTGCTAAATTGGAAAATGAGGTAAGTTATTATAAGAACAATCAATGTGACCCCACTAGTTTTATAAATTATTCTTCTAAAATTCAGGACAAGCTAAACACTCAACAGAGTAATTTTTATGAGAAGGTACAGACATTCTATAACTAGGTCAGCATCATGATGTATCTTCAAAAATGCCTTCTCTACTAGAAGAGTCAATAGGAATAGGTTCATTTACAATTCAATTATGTTGCAAGATGACAAGAATAAATGAGCAGTCTTAATCCATAGGTTGCCTACATGACTGAGTATGAGATCATTGATATTGATTGTGGCTTAGACTGTTGGAAGAATTTGGCTCAATAAGCTTGTGAAAATATGGATTCTAAAATTGATGGAACCACTAAAATATGGCATGTTTAAAATAGTAATATCAAATTGCAATTTACCTATCTTAGGTTCTATGAATGACTTCTTCAAATGAGATCAACTACTAAAGGAATCAGATCATACTATCTCTCATGATTGATACTTTCTTCCTTTGTTTCTATAATTACCATAAAATAGTTGAAGGAATACATGAAAGTCCCTTCAAGGAATAGTTTTACACTTAAATCCACTTTGTTGAAAGTGGAAAAATATATTAAGAAGTTGAAGAGGAATGTTGCCTTTCTTTGAGGTCCTCTAAATCAACATCGGTTTCTACAAACAAATTATATTAAAGCCATGGTTGAATCTTGGAAGCCTTCAATGATAAGGACAAGGCCAAAGTTCAATCATTAATTAATTGAAATCAAAAGTTCAAGAAATTAGCAAAAGAATCAATCCAATTTCTTGCAGTTACTTTATTTTTATGTATAAATATGAATATAGACAATGTAAAATAGGATTCTCGGAACTGAACTGTTTGGATTTTTTTCATATTTTTAATGAAAAAAAAATTCTCTTGGCCACTTTTGGAGAAACTGATTATGTGTATCTATGGTAGCTTAAAATTTTCTCGCTCTCATGCATTATTGAATTCTTGTGAGATTGGGTCAATATACTTGGGACTAATCTTGTTCTATTAATGTTATGTTACTTGATCTTTAAAATGGTTTCAACAAATGGATATGAAGTTCTAGCGTTCTATTATAATGATAAGCTATATTTAATTTAAATTAAGCTATATGGGATTTGTGTATGTGTAACACTTTGAACTATTTCATGGTTATTACTTCATTTATATCAATATATTTCATATCCATTGTGTTTTTCTTTATCTTGGCTAGGAATCATAGATTAGGACTCCACTCGTATATTGCATAGTTAGTTAGAATTTAATAATTTTATTTTTATTTCCATCAAATCATTAAAGGTAACTAGGTTGTGACTAGGTCAAAATCTAGTGAGTTCACTATTCCAAATGAATTAAAGTATAATTGAGATATTGTGTCGGGTGGGATGTAGACACCTCCATGTTCCTCAGAACAGTCGCCAGCCATGAGACCTTAAATGGTTAAAATCGATGGGAACCTAGGCTTGAGCATTGCTTATGTGTCTTGGAGGTCCTAACCATTGCAGGGTAGGATGGGTGCATAGTCAGTCTTTTTATTTGGTCTGTTGATTGTTGTTCTTTACTGGAAGATGTTGATGTGCGTCTTAGATCTTTATGTTGATATTGTAGTTGCATGCATCATGATGCGTCGTCATGTGGCAGCACAGAGTATAATGTCTTGTTACCCTTGTACACACGCACACACACAAAAAAAGAATTGCACTTGTTATAATAGGTTTGTTGGTGTAACGAGGGGGTCGTTACATATGGTATCAGAGTGGGTTCAACTCATGACTTGGGATCACTATGGATTTCATTGTTATGATTTGATTATACTGTTTCTAATTGAGTTGACTTGTGTGCATGCAGGTAATCATGGTTAGAGGACGTCGTGGATTTAGACGATGGGGTGCTAGGGGAGGAGGCATGAGGCCTCTAGTAGCATCCACACCGGAGGGGTCTAAACCCCAGGGAAACGAACAGGTTCTCGGGTAGGAGCATATAACAGTTGGCGATGTAATCAGAATGATGAGATCCTTTCAGCACATGTCCGAGGGACTGATCAGCCATTTGTATAGAGATGAGGCCAGGGCACCGACACCTTCTAAGGTTCCGTCGTGCCCACCGACCGTTACTAGTAGCATTCACCATGAACTCGAGAAGGTCAAATTTCTCGAGTTCTTTGGTGTCCCGGACGGCGTAGCCGCCGAGGCATGGTTGGAGAAGATGGCGATGTTCTTTTCACTTCGCGATTATACCTTCAACATGAAGGTCCGCATGGTGGTATTTCAACTGAAGGGGAGTGCTCTTCTATGGTGGAAGACGCTCCTACCAAAACTAAACATGGTCGTTGAAGACATGTCATGGGAACTGTTCGAGAAACGTTTTCGAGAGAGGTACCTTTCAGAGGAATTCATTGAGCATCATCTCAATGAGTTCAACGCCTTACGACAGGGAGGTCGTATGGTGCCTGAGTACGAGGCCCATTTTATGGAGCTACTCCGGTATGCTCTGCACCTTAACACAGAAAAACTTAAGGTCAACAGGTTCGTGTTTGGCCTTAAAGGCAGCCTACGTGCAAAGGTTAGGATTTTGATGCATCAAACCTTGCACGATGTTGTCCAGAAGGCCCTCATAGAAGAGGAGGAGCTTATCAGTGGGGGTCAGACCAGGACTCCAGCGAGACCAGTAGGGAAAGTTTCATCTAGAACACAGCAGCACCAGACACCAGTGAGACATACATCGGGATATTGTGGCTTCCAGAGGGGATCCAATTTCACCACGCCCCAACGACCACCGCCTCAGCCGTGGATACCTTATCATGGAATGTAATGACTGGTTTTAAATTAACATCTAAAAATTCTACCAAATCCTACCAAATGTACAACAATTTCTACCAAGTTTATAAAGGAATAATTATTCCAAATTTTCTCAACACTTACGCAAGTAAAATTTATCAATGAGTAATAAATCTAATTAAACAATGCATAAACTCAAATTAAATACCTTAACTCTGATGCTAATTTTCGTTGCCAGCTGCCTTGCTGCTGCTCTCCTGCTACCTACTACACAGTCCAGTCCTGTTGCAAACACAGAAAAATAATTGCCCAAAACTATTGTCCACCCTGCCAACTAGGAAAACGACCTAGCTCCAGGATATCTACGGATAACCTGGCCCTCCGAGCCCAAAACCTCTAGAAACTCGGTGCCTGCCTGATCAATATGTCACAACCAGCAAATCCTGTGCCTCAATCTGAGAACACCAATATCACAGCCCCTCTAGGCTCTCTGCAATACTCAAAGCTCTCCAATCTCATGGCCAACTTCCCGTAGAATGATTCCTCCTCCCAACTCCTCCCCCCCCCCCC
>ML787005.1:188423-206124 GCA_009831015.1 Picea engelmannii | reverse complement strand
AATGAATCATTAACCATCATGACTAACTCATTAATAATAATCAATTAGAAATGTTATTTTAAGACATAAATGTAGTTTAGCTAATCTTTTAGGATTATATTATTAAATTAATTATACTTAATAATCAAGGGTCATTACAGGGAACATAGCATCAGCAGCAACATCGCCCGCAGCAGCAGTAATTTAGGCCTATTCAGTAGAACATACCAGAGTTCCAGGCCAGTGGGCCATCATCTTCTACTTCAGGTACCAGGACTACTGGGCCAAAGAAGGGGTGTTGGATGTGTGGGGAGCCACACTACCAGTGTGACTGTCCTGTGGAGAGGACCAGAGTGACTAGATCAGCTGGACCCACTACAGTGGGAGATATGGGCAAGGCCCATCAGATTCATGCAAAGATGAATAATTGCGAGGCAGAGCACCAATCGACTGTGCTTGAGATGATAGGTACCATCGATGACCAGACCCTTAGTATTTTGATAGATCCCAGTGCTACCGAGAGTTTCATTTCTGGTGCGACGCTAAAAAGGATTAAGGTAAAGGCAGTTGAACATGATGAGTTTAGCTTTGTAGAGATGGCTTTAGCAGCCAAACAGAAGGTTGGAGGAAAGGTTATGGGCTGTGCCCTTAACCTGGTAGAGTTTGTCACAAGGGCCAAACTATACGTCATGATATTAGGATCTTATGATGTCGTGATTGGTATGGATTGGTTGGAGTCACATGAGGCGATACTCAACTGTAAGACAAATTGGTTGAGCTTGGTCGATGATGAGGGACAGAGGCATGTGATTGTAGGCCGAAACCAGGGAGTTTCCCTAAGGTTCATTTCTTCCTTACAGCTATAGAAGAGTATGTGCAAGGGATGAAAGCTTTAGAACAAGATTTGTGAAGAGTATGTGAGAAGGGAGTAGAAGAAGGTTTAGAACACCTTCCAGTGGTGAGAGAGTTTGTGGATGTGTTTCTAGAGGAGTTACCTGGGATGCCACCAGAGAAACAGTTGGATTTTACCATAGACCTAAAACCGGGGACTGAACCGATAGCAAGAATGCCTTATCGTATGTCGACCCCAGAGTTACAAGAGTTGAAAATGCAACTGAAGGAGTTTTTGGACCTGGGACTGATACATCCTAGTATTTCACCATGGGGTGAACCAGTTATTTTCATATGAAAGAAGGATGGATCGTGGAGGCTTTGCATCGACTACCATCAACTGAACAAGGCCATGATCAAGAACCAGTATCCCTTGCTAAGAATTGATGATCTGTTCGATCAAATGAAGGGTGCGACGATGTTCTCCAAGATTGATTTGTGATCAGGGTATCACCAGTTGCAGATTAAGGAGGATGACGTCCCTAATACCACCTTTAATATGATATTTGGACATTATGAGTTTATTGTTTTACTGTTTGGATTGACAAATTCCCTAGGGGTATTTATGAGTTTGATGAATGGGGTGTTTCGTGAATACTTGGACAAGTTCATCCAAGTATTCAATGATGATATCTTGATTTACTCTCGTATGACTGAGGAGCATGAAGAGCACTTGTGCTTGGTACTACAGTGTCTGCGAGGGCACAAATTGTATAGGAAGTTGTCCAAATTCCCTTTTTATCAATCGAGGATTCACTACTTAGGGCATGTCATCTACGGCGAAGGTATCGTCGTGGATCTAGCCAAGGTCGAGGCTATTATGGAATGGCATGTGCCAATGAATGTCATAGAAGTGCGTAGATTTATGGGTTTAGCAGGATAGTATCAATGGTTTTTCGAGGGATTTTCAAAGTTAGCAAATCCGATCATGGAATTGCAGAAGAAAAACAAGAAGTTTTTTTGGACCGAGAATGCGCGGAAGAATTTCGGAGGTTTAAAGAGTTGTTGATGATAGCGCCAATACTAAAGGTCCCTGACATGGATGCAGACTTCTTGGTATGCATAGATGCATCCAAGGAAGGTTTAGACAGAGTCTTGATGCAAGACGGATAAGTGATTGCTTACATTTCGAGGAAACTGAGAAGGCATGAGGAGAACTACGCGATGCATGATTTGGAGTTATTAGCCATAATATATTCCTTGAAGGTTTGGAGACACTACCTTGTTGAATGAAAAATTGAACTAAATACTGATCATTGTGGACTACAACACCTTTTTATGCAAAGCGACCTGAACGCACGACAATGGCGTTGGTGGGAATTGCTTAGCGAGTACGACATTGAAATTACTTGCATAAAGGGAACAGTGAACCGAGTGGTGGATGCTTTGAGTCGGAGACCACACATATTTTCAGTGTTGCCTCTTCAGACAAATATACGTGAGAAGATTCTCACTTTACAGTGTGATGATGACTGGTACAAGGAGGTTGAGGGTTTTATCGGACAAAACACAATGATGGTACCATGATACGAGGGATTTTCATTTGATAGCGATGGTTTATTGAGGTTTAGAAGTTAGATTTACGTACCACCAAATGATGAGTTGAGGATGTTGATCCTGAGCGAGGCTCATAGAGCACTTTACATGGCTCAATTGGGGGTCATGAAGATGAGGGCAGACCTTAAACCCTTATTCTTCTGGAAGGGAATGAAGGTCGACATAGTCAACTATGTGGCCAGATGTCTAGAGTTTCAATACGTAAAGGCTGAACATAGACACCCAGTAGGATTACTTCAACCACATGCCATTCCGAAATTGAAATGGGAGGTTATTTTAATGGATTTTATTGTTGGATTGCCACTGATGGCAAGGAGACATGACTCGATTTTTGTAGTAGTAGACACTCTGAAAAGAGTGTTCACTTTATTCTTGTGCATACGACGTATTAGGCACCTGACATAGCTAGAGTTTTCATTAGTGATATTGTGAAGCTACATGGCGTGCCTAAGAGGATTATATCTGATCAAGGATCGGTGTTTACTAGACGATTTTGGATGAGTTTCCAAGAGGCCTTGGGAACCCAACTTAAATTTAGTACTGCGTATCACCCAGAGACTGATGGACAAACTGAGAGAATGAACCAAACCTTGGAGGAAATGTTGCACATGTACGCGATGGACCAACAAAAGCATTGGGAGGAATTCTTGCCACTAGTGGAGTTCGCTTACAAAAACAGTTACCAGAGCACCATTAAGATGGCACCTTTCGAGTTTCTTTACGGGCGACCATGTTGGACACCCTTGAGTTGGGATTGACTTGAGGATAGGGTCATGGTGGGACCAGAAGTGATCCAAGAAATGGAAGAGAAAATGAAAACCATAAGACAAAGGATTAAAGAAGCGTAGGATCGACAGAAGAGTTATGCCGATGCGCACCGAGTCGACCGTAGTTACGAGGTTGGAAATCGAGTCTTCATGCGGGTTAAACCACATAAGAGTTCGTTCAAGTTTGAAAAGGGAGCTAAAATCTCTCCTAGGTTCATGGGACCTTTCAAGATTGTGGAGAGAAAGGGGCCCATGGCCTATTGACTAGCCTTGCCTGATTCTTTGAGGAGTATGCATGATGTTTTTCATGTATCTATTTTGAGACATTATATTAGTGATCCTACACATGTTATTGACATGAGTTCCTTCTAGGTATCGGATGAGGGAGTGCTCATGGCTGAGCCAGTACGCATCTTAGATCATCACGTTCGATAGTTACGACATCAAACGGTAGATAAGGTCAAGGTCCAGTGTGATAGTTATAGTCCACACTCGATGACCTGGGAGGACGCATATGATATGCACCAGTATTTTCCATCTTTGTTTTATAGATAGACTTATGATACTGTGATACATTTATTTCGGCATTTATACTATGAAACTTCGGGATGAATTTTAGACCAAGAGTGGGTGTATGTAACAGCCCGCTCTGGCGCACTGAGAAAACTTATTCTTTGAGGACACTTGCTTGCAAGTGATCTGGACTATTATGATATTAAAACATTTTTCCTTGATTATGATGCATTATGATAGATGATATGATGTTTACTGCATTGGCCTAGACAGGTGTTATTGACTCGGTTTTACTAAGTATGCAGGGTTTTGGACCTTGAGGATGAAAAGGCATCGACGAAACCCCTTGGACTCTGGATCAAGTCAGGGAGTGTGCTATTGGGGTTTGATTGGTTTATGATGCAGGAGAATCTCAAGCAAGCCAGCGCGGAAGCAAAAGACAGCTGGACAAGCGCCCGCGCAAATTTTGAAATTACCTTGGAATTGATGCGCCATCTTAAATAAGATAATTAAGAAGGAGTGCCTTTGTATAATGTAAATAGACCTTGAGTGATTCTCTCTTGTCCTTAGTAGGTAGAAGGAATTTATGGTAGTTAATGTAAAGTAGGTAGAATTCAATTCTAGATTTGGCAGTTTTAGAGTGTAAGAGGGAAACAGGATATAGACACCCTCATTGTGTAATTGTAATAGAGAAGGAAGGAAGCATTATTGAAGAAGAGAATAGAGGAGAAGAAGAGAGTTGGGTAGCAGACTCCATGTACAGAAGTCCTGAATTAATACAAAGAAAGTTGTGATTCAGACTCATGGTGTTCATATATTCTCCATGTATGCATCTTTGAATGTTGTGCTCATGAATGTTTTACTCTTTCTATCATGCAATTGATTTTATGCTATGTATGAATTATTTCTTGTTGAATGTTTGAAATCTGAGAGGAAAGGGTAATGGAATGAGTTTCAATTGTTTCTCTATCTGAGCAAGAGTTCCTACAAGGAGTGCAGTTGAAGTGTCTGCAAGGAGTTCATTGACAAAAGGTTCAGAGGTTTGTCTCTGAAAGCTCAGGAGAGATATCTTTTGTTCTCATTTCCACAGAAGTGCAGACAGGCACAGGAGTCATGCAAGGAGTGCGTAGGCCAAGTGAAGTCTCAGGGTTGTGAACCTGAGAGAAGAATTTAGGGACTGTTGTTGCAGGTGTGCACAGAGTCAAGGGATTTAAACACTTGGAAGTGCTTGAAACTTTGTCGCAAGGAGTGCATGCAAGAGTTTTTCTAAAAAGACGTAGAGTCATGGAAAGTTCAAAAGGATTCGAAGCCTTCGAAGTGGCCAAAGAAAAGTGTATCAATGTCGGACCATAAGAGGATGAGTTCTCAAAGGAAAGACGGTCGGTCAGAGTTCTCGGTGGAGAATCTGTGAAGTCTCGTGAGTTGTCAGATCTCACAGAGAAGCAGGGGAGTTACAGCAAAAGCGTCAAAAGGTTCTAAGCTCAAGAGGAGCAGGACCGTATATCCAAGCCACAAGGGCCGTTGGATTTACACGTATATACTTGTATCGGGTTTTCGTGGGTGGAAGTCCCGTAAACCTTGCAACAGGAATCGCGATATCCCAAACCGCGAAATCCTGAAGGCCAAGAGAACGGCATGGTACCATAGGAGTAAGAGAGGTGGACAGGTGGCACACTACTTCGGAGTTTTGTGGAGTGAATTTTATAAAATATTGCATTAGGATTCACGATATTGCGAAGTTCAAAGTGTCGATGAAGTGAAATGGCGTTGAAAATTCAAAGCTCGCAAGTGTATCAAAGTTTTGGAAAATCGGGATTCGGGAGTCGAGGAGACAAGTTTCTCGACATTACGATCGTCGAAATCATGACAAGGAAAATCCTAAAAGGAAATAGGAAATGTCAGCGTTGACTGTTTCAGGTTTCGAGGATTCGAGTGACCAACGCTTGACCACCGGATTCGCGAAGTTGCAAAGTCTGATCTCCCAAGTGTAAAGAGGGGATCCCATGAGAGTTTACTAAGGGTGTAGATTTCCCAATAGAGAAATAGAAGAGACATTAGAGTTCTTCGGGATAGTGGGAAAGGAAAGATCCTGTGTTGAAATGGACCTTTTCGACCTGCGGATTGTGGAGGGAGCGTGCGTCAGCGTCAGTTTGGTATTAGAGCACAGAAAGGTTCTTTGATTTTTGTAGCAGAGAGAAAGAGAATTCACCATGCTACCAAGGAGAAGGGACAGACAAACACCCAATCCACCAGAGGATATGGAAATGCCATGAAGTGGCAGATAGATGATAGATCTAGCCATGGAGAGAGAAATGCATGATCTATGAGCTAGACTTGAAGACATGGAGACAACGCAAAGATGTACAGTCAGTGTTGGGGATCTTAGTGATTCTGAGAGTGAGATTGAAGATGAACGTGAAGAAGAAGTTGTAGCCGAAGATGCATCAAATGAATGCTTAATCAGAGCTATTGCAAGAATGAGTGCAAGAGAGAAGATGGACATTCTAGTTTATGAGGGAAATCTGGATGTAGAGGAGCTTCTAGACTGGTTTAGAGCTCTAGACACATACTTTGACTATGAAGATGTCAAAGAGGACAAGAAATTCAATCATGTTGTCACAAGATTAAAGGGACATGCAACATTGTGGTGGGATGAACTACAAGCTGACAAACACTACAAAGGCAAGAAGAATATCAAGAGCTGGGACAGAATGATCGCAAAGATGAAGGCGAAATTCATCCTCAGATATTTTCAAATTACTCTATTCAGGAGGATGCAAAACCTGAGACAAAAGTTGATGACAGTGAAAGAATACACTAAAGAATTCTATAAGTTGAACATCAAGGTAGGTCATCGAGAGAGTGATGATGAAAAATATTCCATATACCTGAATGGTCTGAGATATGACATTCAGGATGAGATGAGCATGGTAACCATCTGAACGGTGGAAGATGCTTATCAGATGGCTCTGAAAGCAGAAGAGAAGATGAGCCGAAAGTAGGTTCAGAGAGGTTGAGGTAGGAGTCAACCCAAAGGAAAATCAGTTGCCCAGGAAAAATATCATAAGCCCAAGGAGGACTGGAAGAAACCTCATACTCAAACTGATAGAGGTGGAAGTTCACAGAGAGGGCAATATGCTAAACAAAGAGGGCAGCATACTGAGCAGAGAGGAGATTATGATGATAGCAATACTTTTCCTCGTACTAGAGGTAGAGGAGGAGGAAGAGGTGGAGTAATAACATGCTTCACATGTGCAAAGAATGGGCACAATTCTTATGAGTGTCCAGATAAAAAGAAAGAAAGTGGAGAAGCTCACATCACCGAAGCACAGAGGCAGGATGTTGAGGCAGAAGACACTAAAGGTGGAAGATCGTTGATGATGCGAAAAGCTCTTTTGACACCAAAGAAAGAGGTGGAGAGTTCAGTCCAAAGACCCAGACTTTTCTAGACTTCTTGCAAGATGAAGGATAGGGTATACAAGGTCATTGTGGACAGTGGTAGCACAAATAATCTCATTTCTACAGAGATAGTAGAGAAGCTAGAGATGGAGACGACTTATCATCCAAGCCCATACATAATTTTGTGGCTACAAAAAGGACACCAGGTAACTATCACTAAACAATGTTTAGTTGAATTTAAGATAGTAGGATATAATGACAAGATATTATGTGATTTCATTCCTATGGATGTTTGTCATCTATTGCTGGGTAGACCATGGAAATATGACAAGAATGTGATTCATTATGGGAGAATGAACACATACACCCTAGAGAATAATGGGAGAACACACATGTTTCTTCCAATTAAGGACAAGGAGGTGAAACCGGAAGTAAGCAACACAATACTTCTCATAAGTGGGAAGGAACTTCTTAAAGAGGTTAAGAAGAAGGAGGATCCACAATTCATTGTGGTCAGGAAGCCAATGATTGTTTTGACCAGCACAAGAGTGGATTATTTACTAGAAGAAATTCAGTAACTGCTGGAAGAGTTCGCTGATATAGTCGTGGATGAACTAACTCGTTCATTGCTGTCGATCACAAGTGTGAGTCACCATATTGATCTCATACCAAGAGCCAGTTTACCAAACAAATCCGTGTACAGATTGATGTCGCAAGAGAATGAAGAGGTCAAAAGACAAGTCCAGGAGTTGTTGGACAAAGGTTTGGTCAAAGAAAGCTTGAGTCCATGTGTTGTTCCAACAGTACTCAGTCCGAAGAAAGATGAAGGCTAGAGGATGTGTACTAACTTGAGGGCGATTAACAAGATAACCATCAGGTACAGATTTCCATTGTCCAGGATGGATGATCTGATGGATTGCTTGAGTGAAGCAAAGTATTTTACAAAGATTGATTTGAAAAGCGGTTATCACCAAATCTGCATGAGAGAAGGTGATGAGTGGAAGACAACATTCAAAACAAATGAAGGGTTGCATGAATAGCTTGTTATGTCATTTGGCTTAACAAATGCACCAAGTACCTTCATGAGGTTGATGAGCGAAGTCTTGAGGGAGTTCATCGGAAAATTTGTCATTGTGTATTTGGATGACATACTGGTTTTCAGTAAAACAGTGACAGAGCATCTGAAACATTTGACTACAGTCATGCAGAGGTTACAGTAGGAGAAGTTGTTGATAAATATGAATAAATCCTCATTCATTAAGACAGAGCTCATTTACTTGGGATTTTTTATTTCGGAAAATGAGTTGAGGATGGATCCAGATAAGGTGGAGGTAATCAAGAATTGGCCATCACCGAAGAACATATTTGAGGTGAGAAGTTTTCACGGATTGGCTAGTTTCTACCGAAAGTTCATCAGGAATTTCAGTGGAATTAGCACCGCGATGATGGATACAGTGAATAAAAGACACAAGTCTTTTCACTGGACTGAAGAAGCTGAGAAAAGTTTTAATCTGTTGAAGAGGAAGATTATGGAACAACCAGTTTTGGTGTTGCCGGATTTTCGAAAGACATTTCAAGTGAAATGCGATGCAAGTGGATTTGCAATCACGGGAGTCTTGAGTCAAGAAGACATGCCAATAGAATACTTCAGGGAGAAGCTGAATGAAGCGAAAGTGAAATATTCCACTATGACAAGGAGTTCTATGTTATCATACAAGAATTGAAAAAATGGAGGCATTACTTGATCCCGAAAGAATTTGTCTTATACAGTGACAATCATGCACTATAGTTTGTGACTCAACGGGAAAAGTTGAATCAGAGACATGTCAAATGGGTGGAATATATGTAAAATTTCACTTTTATGATTAAACATATTTCTGGTACCTCTAACAAAGTTGTTGATGCTTTGAGCAGGAAGTGTTTGTTGTTGCAGGAGTTCAGAGTCAAAACGTTGGGTTTTGATGATCTCAGGGACATGTACGCAAATGATCGGGATTTTAAAGAGGCATACGAAGAAACTGAGAATCCAATTCTCAGGGATAGAAGCCAATGGATAGAATACTTGATCCAGGAAGGATTACTATTTAAGGGTAATCAACTGTGTATTCTGAAATGCTCCATGAGGGAGAATCTGTTGAAGGAGAAACACAGTGGAGGATTGGCAGGACACTTTGGTCACGACAAGACGTTCACAAAATTGAATGAGTCATATTTTTGGTCGGGAATGAGAGAAAACGTCAAGAGATTCGTGGATAGATGTAGAATTTGCCAGCATTCGAAGGGAAGGAGACAGAATGCGGGATTTTATCAACCATTTCCCATACCAGAGAGGTCGTGGGATGAAATTAGCATGGATTTTGTATTGGGGTTGCCAAGAACACAAAGAGTATTTGACTCAATATTTGTGGTGGTGATAGATTTTCCAAGATGGCACACTTCATTCCATGTCAGAAGACCAGTGACGCAAATCACATTGCGAACCTGTTTTTCAAAGAGGTCATTCAACTTCATGGTTTGCCAAGGAGTATAGTTTCAAATCAAGACACTAAGTTCATAGGGCATTTTTGGAGGACCTTATGGAAGAAGCTGGGAAAAAACTTTGCATTTAGTTCAGCATATCATCCTCATACAGATGGATAGACAAAAGCAGTGAACAGAAGTTTGGGAGACTTTCCGAGGAGCCTGGTGACAAAACACCACATCCAGTGGGACAACATATTACCACAGGCAAAATTTTCTTATAACGACTCGGTTAACAGGAGCACAGGGCAGAGTCCATTTTAGATTGTCTATGGAATACAACTGAGGGGAATTTTTGAATTGAGGGATTCATAACAGACTGCGACTAGGAGCGCTAGTGCAGAATAATTCACAGAGGCAATGAAAGAAATTCACAACCAGGTGATGGAGCGACTACAAAATTCAAGCCAGGAATATAAGCGTAGAGAAAATCAGCATAGAAGACAACTTCAATTTGATGTTGGTGATTTGATTCTGGCACATTTGAGAAAGGAAAGGTTCCCGAGAGGAACATATAATAAATGGAAGATGAAGAAAATTGGACCATGTAGGGTCTTGAGGAAATTTGGGGAAAATGATTACGAGATTGAATTACCTGATGGGATCATAATTTCTCCGATATTCAATATCTCAGATTTGTACCCATATAAATTTGAGGAAGAAGGGACAGGAAATGAGAAGCCAGTGATCCAGTGGACAAAGCATATGCAATTTGCAGATAAGCCGCAGATGGAGAACATACTGGATAGAAGAGTGAGCTAGAAGACCAGGCAGAAAGAATACTTTGAATATTTAGTCAAGTGGAAGGGCCATCCAGTTGAAGATGCCAGCTGGGAGACCGAAGCAGAGATCCAAAAGCATGGATAGACTGTGCGTGAGCTCATGGAAAGGATCCCATGAAATTTTTCAATCTAGAGAGTATGATGTAGAAGCATCTCAAGCAAGCCAGTGCGGAAGCAAAAGACAGCTGGACAAGCACCAACGCAAATTTTGAAATTACCTTGGAATTGATGTGCCATCTTAAATAAGATAATTAAGAAGGGGCACCTTTGTATAATGTAAATGGACCTTGAGTGATTCTCTCTCATCCTTAGTAGGTAGAAGTCATTTATGGTAGTTAATGTAAAGTAGGTAGAATTCAATTCTAGATTTGACAGTTTTAGAGCGCAAGAGGGAAACAAGATATAGACAGTGCCCTCATTTTGTAATTGTAACAGAGAAGGAAGGAAGCATTATTGAAGAAGAGCATAGAGGAGAAGCAGAGAGATGTGTAGCAAACTCCATGTACAGAAGTCATGAATTAATACAAAGAAAGTTGTGATTCATACTCATGGTGTTCATATATTCTCTGTGTATGCATCTTTGAATGTTATGCTCATGAATGTTTTACTCTTTCTGTCATGCAATTGCTTTTATGCTATCTATGAATGATTTCTTATTGAATTTTTGAAATCTGAGAGGAAAGGGTAATGGAATGAGTTTCAATTATTTCTCTATCTGTGCAAGAGTTCCTACAAGGAGTGCAGTTGAAGTGTCCGCAAGGAGTGCGTTGACAAAAGGTTTAGAGGTTTGTCTCTGAAAGATCAGGAGAGACAACTTTTTTTCTCATTTCCATAGAAGTGCAGACAGGCACAGGAGCCATGCAAGGAGTGTGCATGCTAAATGAAGTCTCAGGGTTGTGAACCTAAGAGAATAATTTAGGGATTGTTGTTGCAGGTGTGTGCAGAGTCAATGTATTTCAACACTTGGAAGTGCTTGAAAGTCTACCGCAAGGAGTGCGTGTAAGATTTTTTCTAAAAAGACGCAGAGTCGTGGAAAGTTCAAAAGGATTTGAAGCCTTCTAAGTGGCCGAAGGAAAGTGTAGCAACGTCGAACTATAGGAGGACGAGTTCTCGGAGGAAATACGTACGGTCAGATTTCTTGGTGGAGAATTCGGAAAGTCCCGTGAGCCGTCAGATCTCACAGAGAAGCATGGGAGTTACAGCGAAAGCGTAGAAAGGTTGTAATCTCAAGAGGAGTAGGACCATAGATCCAAGCCACAAGGGCCATTGGATTTACACGTATATACTTGTATCGGGTTTTCATGGGTGGAAGTCCCGTAAACCTTGCAATGGGAATCGCGAAATCCCGAACCGCAAAATCCCGAAGGAAAAGAGAATGACATGGGACCATAGGAGTAAGTGAGGTGGACAGGTGGCACACTACTTCAGAGTTTCATGGAGTGAAGTTTCAAAAATATTGCATTAGGATTCGTGATATTGCAAAGTCCGAAGTGCCGATGAAGTGAAGTGTCATTGAAAAGTCAAAGCTCGCGAGTGTATCGGAGTTTCGGAAAATAGGGATTCGGGATTCGAGGAGACAAGTTTCTTGACATCGTGATCGCTGAAATCGGGACAGGAAAAATATCGAAAGGAAAGAGGAAAGGTCAGTGTTGACTGTTTCGGGTTTCAGGGATTCGAGTGACCAATGCTTGACCACAGGATTCACGAAGTTGTGAAGTCCGATCTCCCAAGTGTAAAGAGGGGATCCCGTGAGAGTTTACTATGGGTGTAGATTTCCCGATAGGGAAATAGAAGAGCTGTTAGAGCTCTTCAGTCCAGTGGGAAAGGAAAGATCATGTGCTGACGTGGACCTTTTCAACCTGCGGGTTGTGGAGGGAGCATGCGTTGGTGTCATTTTACTATGATTTTAGTACCTTTGATTAGATGATATGATGTGGACATGTCTGACATGATTGTTGATGATGCAGGCTGACGAAAGCTTGCCGAATAGACTCACATATTGAGTAAAGGGGCCACACATGACTACCAGAGAGGTTGAGGGAGAGGTATGGATAGCATCCCTGCCACCGCCTACTAGCACTCACGTCATGGCTTGAACTGTAGGTTAACGATTATCTAGTTCGAGAGGACCCACTATGCCTTGAGGGCAGACTACGACAGTCGCTCGCAATGATTCTAAGGGGCGTGCAATAAGGTAGGGGCCTTATTCCTTAGAATTCCTTAGTCTCCCACAAGTTCACCTGGCAGAGTGTTGACTCCAAGGGTTATTGATGTCTACCAATCAGTCAAGAGGCGAGTGGCACCCTTGGAGCACATGGTGTGTCTTGAAGGGCACATCACGCAAAAGAAACACTAGAGGCGAGTGGCACCCTTGGAGCACATGATGCGTCCTGAAGGGCACGTCGCGCAAAAGAAACACTAGAGGCGAGTGGCACCCTTGGAGCACGTAGTGCGTCTTGAAGGGCACATCATGTTGATGATGTTAAAGGAACTAACCTAGATGTCCCTAAGACTAATATCTCATTAAGAAATTTTAAAACAACTTCCCTAATTAAAATGTCGCCTAGGTCAGAATCTAAGTCCTAAGTCTAAAACTTCGCAAGGGGTAAAATTTTGTCTACCCGTAAGAAATTGTCTCTCTAAAACTAATAATAATAATAATAATAAAGTTTAAAATAAAAAACACTTAAGTAATAAGTGTGGGCTTCATGAATTTTTGGGTAAAATGGAGTAAGAACTTAAATAAAATATGTGGAAAAAAAAGGCGGTAAAGAAGAATTTAGTTAATTAACTTGTGAAAGTGTAAAAGATATTAAATTATTAATAAAAAGGAAAAGGGGTTAATTTGCGCAACTTCCATTTTGTCTCTAATAAAAAGGGGAATAATAAAAATTAGGAAACTAAGGAATGAAGGAAACATAATAAGGAAAAGAGGGGAACTTATGGTAAAAAGCGAGGTCAACTTAGTAAAGAATCTACAATTAAGAACCTTCTAAATTGAACTAAATTAACAACTTCATTTTAGGGAAAGTATTTAAACCTGTGAGGGAATCTAGGAACACCTAGGAGTAAATTTAGGAGCAACTCTAGGTGGGTGAGGGAAATAAGACAATTTAATAAATTAAGGAAAATAGTTAATGGAGAAATGTGGGGGATGGATGACACTTGTACGAAGGAGAGTTTTTAGTATATTTTTATTAAAACTTAAATTAAATTAGATTTAGGGAAAGATGGAAGTTCTAAAAATCTATAAAAGAAAGGGAAGAGAAGGAAGAAGGGGGATCAGATATTAGCGTAACGTTACGCTGTCGAATTAGTCACTTGATTGATTTACTTGTGAGGAGTTGGGATTTGCCAGCTCGGATAGGAGTGGTAGCTCAGCCTTGCGAGGCAAGCTGGGAGAAAGGCGTACCATCTGGATAGTGTGTGGCCCCTTTGTGGCTCGGGGGGCTAAGGGGGAAGTAGAGTACCCCTAGCGTTGGCTATGAGGTACTGGTGAGGTCTCGACAGTCGGCAAGCGAGAGTGGCATGGAGTGCGCAGATGTCATCCAGAGCAGGTGATCGGGGAATGATATTTTTTTCATTTTGCATGATAGAAGGTACTATGACCTTAGCCCTCTCTTATTGTTATAATCATTTGACCTTGGCTTGTGAGATGAAAACTACTTGGTTTAACTCTCCATGGGTTCTCATCGGATTGATTGGTTTTCCTTTATGTTCCTCGGCGATTGTAATGGTGTTACGATTATAAAAATATTTCTTCTTACTCTGTTGTTGCATGTTGGTATTGGATAAAAGAGATTTTATGACCTCGGCATTGCCTACCTTCCTTGGTTCTGTGCGATCTACAATTGTGCCTTACGTTTGTTTTGTCTACGTTTTTCTGTTAGCATTTCCATGCGTTTCAATGGAAGAAACCCCCTTGATTCAACACCCTCCTCTGCATTTTTTTCTATTGTATATCTATGCAATTTTGTGGAGGATACCCACACACATTTCAACCACTTAATACTGTGTTTTACCTACCATTTCCTGCATTTATGATTGTGTTTGTATCACTGTGGGAGTTTATGTACTACAGTGGACATTTTTATATTAATGTGGGAATTTTTATATGACTGTGGGTGTTTATATATGACTATGGGCATTTTATATATTACTATGGGCATTTTATATCACTATGGGCATATTATATTTATATATTATATTTGCATAAGTTCACAAACTCTTTTGAGGTGTATTCTCCTCCATTATCTAACTTGAGTATCTTGATCATTCTTTTGGAAAGATTCTCTATCAAGGCTTTGAATTCCTTGAATTTACTGAACACTTCATCTTTTGATTCAAAAAAGTACATCGAGGTCTTACGAGAATAATCATCAATAAAAGATACATAGTATACATACCCACTAATGGAGGATGATGGCATTGGGCCACACACATCTGAATGAATGAGTTATAGGACTCCTTCTTCTTTTATGTCTTTCTTCGAAAAAGGGCTCTTGATGTTCTTCCCTTGTGCACATCCATTGCACACACCTTCATGGTCAACCTTGAGTTCTGGTAGACCTGTGACTGCTTTTCATACATATGGAAACACCTTGTAGTTGATGTGGGATAATATTATATGCCAAATTTCACAGGGATTCTCAATAGCATGGGTCATGGTAGCTTCTGAGTGATCCTTTAGCTTATACAAGCCACCTTCTTCTTTTCCAATGACGATTGCTTCTTTCAAGGTTTCTCCTTTAGCCCACATAAGAACTTCTCCATCTATAAAGGAAAATCTGAAGCCTTTATTTTCTAAATCTGATATGGAGAGTAGGTTCTTTCTCAAACCTAGTACATAGAGTACGTCCTTCATCTTCATTGAGTTCCTTGAGTTAAGCTTGTAGTTTGATTCTCCCACTCCTTTGATAGGGTGTTGATAATCATCTCCAAGTGTCATTTTCTGAGAAAATTTCTTTTCTGAAATGCAAGAGAGAATATCTCTTTTTCCTGTCATGTTCTTGGAGGCACCACTATCAATGAGCCAAGTGTCCTCTCCAGGTGTTATCGATCCTGAGAGGGTCGAGATTAATACATAGTCTTTAATTTTTTCTCTTAAAATCTTTGTGAGTGGCTCTTCATATTCAACTGCATGGTCATGGTGCCTCTTATTTTTTCTCTTGTATTCTTCTCATATTTCTGGACAATATCTCGCAATATTTCCCATCTTAGCACAATGGTAGCATTGGACATATGAGTAATATCTTTCCTTTTGTTGTCCTTTCTTTTGGAATCTCTTTGAATGAGATTCTTTATGACTGAATTTATTTTGTGGGTGAGACTCTTTATGAGTTTCTTTCTGGAATTAAGACTTATTTCTTCCTCCTTTGGTGTGAGTAGCTAGGGATTGATCTTCATCTCTTTCTAGTAAAACCTCTCGGTTAGCTACTCTCATTTCTTCTTGAATGCATTCTTCCCATAGATCGTCAAACTTTAGTTTCTATGTTATGGCACAAATCATTTGGATGAATGCATCCCAAGGTATTGTGAGACCATTAAGGGATATCATTATAAGTTTTTCTTCATCTATAGCATCTCTGGTCGCTTCTAGTTTTTCTTTGAATTGGGATATTCTGGAGAAATATTCTTGGATTGATTCTCCTTTCTGCATCATTGTATTCTTGAGCTGAGTTCTTAGATTCATCTTCTAGTTTATGTTATTTCCTTCATATACTCTGCTTAGAGCATCAAAAATTTATTTCAAAGTCTTCTTTGACGACACATAAGGGATCAAGTGATATTTGATTGAATATGCAATGATTCTTTTGGTCCTAATCGTGTCCTTTTGATGCTTTTCTTTTTCTGCAGCGTCGTTGGGTTCCAAAACTTATTCTTTAATGAATCTTTCTAGGTCATTCTCTTCAAAAATGAGACCAATCCTATACTTCTAGGCATGGAATTTTTCCACACCTTCTAGCTTGTCAACAAGCTTAGTTCTTGCAGACATCTCTTACCTGGAGCTAGGAAAATGTCCAAAAATGAAAATGCTCAAAATCAAATTCTTAACTTACCAGGAGGTGCACTTGGATGAGGCGAGTAGCCTGGTGTGTTTGGATTTGAGAAAATCCAACTTTTACCCCTCCAAAATTGATCTGTGGATTTTTGGACTCGTGCTTCTGGTTTTCTGGTACCTCTGGTACTCTGGTACTTCTGGTACTTTTGGTACTCTGGTTTTTTGGTACATCTTGTACTTTGTGAAAGTAGGGTTTCACTTTCTGGGAGATCTAGCCACTGAAAAGTTGCGATGAGGATGCAAAAGTGATCCTTGAGGAAGGGAACACTTTTCTATATGGTTTTGGGGATAAAATACTTCATCAACAAAAAGCCCTAATTTACATGTATGACAATAGTGACATTTTTCACTTTTTCTTGTGAAAGATGCTCTCTTCAGCTTAGCTCTGATTCCATGTTAAGGTTTAATATATTATTAGAGTTATTTTCATTTCACTAGATAAAAATAGCATAATATAGCATCACTGAGAAATACAAAATCACAAGAGACACATCATTTATCCTGGGAAACCCTCATGGGGGAGAAAACCCAGCAAAAACTTCCTTATTTTAGATAGCCAATACAATGTCAATAGATAAATCAAACAAGTACAAAAATTCCTCTCCCAAGAATGTGCATCTCTCTCTCTCTCTCTTCTCTAACTACAACTCTAAAACTTGTCTCTCAATGAACAAGTGAGTATATGTCTAAGTGAGGCGCTAGCCTCCTTATTTATACAATTATGGCACGTGTGGAAGTGTCTCTTCACTGGCAGGGCTGAATTCTTCTTCTGGGTGGTTATAACCACCCTTAATATATTTTGGGGCCTCTTTAATATATTTTGGGGCTGACTTCTTATTTTTCCTATTACAACTATACTTTAACCAATCTGCAAAAAGAGGATATGGTCTTTTACAATAGCCGACATGATCAATCCGCAATAGGGGATTGATCTAATGAATAATACCACAATAATAATTAGAATACACTTTTCAGTTACATTATTTCAACACAAGAATCACCCAAGAATCCTCCATTTAACGGTCAACAAATTTTCCCAAACATCCTTTATTTAATAGTCAACAATGAAAGGTTAAAATTCTCTTCTCACTTATAACCTTATTATAGTGGAATCATCGACATAAAACATAATAGAAGATGAAAAATGTTTAATTCTCTATTCCAATTGTCTTTAATTGGGAGTATTATGGAAGAGATGGATATTCTCTAGATTTAACTCTTAATGAATGAAA
>ML787005.1:149043-177805 GCA_009831015.1 Picea engelmannii | reverse complement strand
CAAAATGAGCCTCCAAAGGCTGGATATACAATGAAGACTAAATCAAGCAGATCTGCCACGTCCTGATAGAATGTTGAAGCCCTGAATAATTATGCCCTGCTACCAAAAGTGTCCAATCATCCTGAGAAAGATGCCAAATGATATATCGGGCAACTGCAAGGAAAACCCATATGCCCAAATTCCCAAATCCACTCTCAAACTCCGTAGATCTGAATTCTCCACTGAATGGTGTGCCCCACTAGATGACTGAAACCCTAGCTGGATTGACCCTGATGAAGGAGATCTCTAAATGATCTGAAACTCTCCAAGAATATAGATCAGGTGATGGTAAGAACAACCCAGGTGCTCGAATCTCCAAGATCCCTCGCAATCGCTGTAGATCTGAAATCTCCACTGAATGGTGCGCCCCACTGGATGACTGAAACCCTAACAGGTTTGGCCTTGATGAAGGAGGCCTCCAATTTCTCTGAAACTCTCCAAGAATATAGATCAGGCTATGAGAATCTCATGGGAGAAGTTTCGGGCTCAGATCAATCCCGTGGGAGAAGTTTCGGGCTCAGATCTCAAGTAGATCTCCCTAGATATGAGTTTTATTGAATCATGGGATGTCCCCTATGGCTCCCAGACATCCCAATTTGTAGACAAATGTAGAATGATGATAACCCTCTAGAAAAGCCCTCAAACTGATGGTCCTGCCCCTGCAAACAAAACACAACTATCGGAATGGCCCTAGGCCCTCGGGATAAGATAGATCGAACCTCCCTCGATAAACTGGCTCTGATACTAGAATGGTGTGGAGGAGTCTTTCATCCCCGAGACCAAGCTTTGGAACAAGGTGAGTGGATATTTCACCACTGAGTTGCTCTCAAAGGTTTGTACAGCAAACCCCCAAACTGAATGCTCAAGATCAATAGCAAATGCTAATCCAAAACCAAAATGAATAATAGGTGCACCCCAGCCTCTTACTTATACTTTTTCTTCTAATCCTCTGTTGATTTAGGTTAACTCCCAGGGTTAATCTTCTATTCTTCTGTTTAGTTATCTATTACTCCTTTATCCTTTCCCTTCCTTAAGTCAACTTAAAAATATAACTTTTAACTTCTTGACTTTCCCCCCTTCAGTGTGAGACTATGACCTAGTGGGGGTGCCTAGGCCACTGAGTCTCCTCCTCACCTCTCTAAGAGGTGGGGGACATTACATACAAACCCTTGACTATAAACAATATCAAGTTATCATAAACATACAGAGCAATAGGGAAACGAGATCCCAATATTCTGGACTAATACAAATCATGTATTTGATTTTGAATTTATCAAGATAGAAACTTATAGGCTTAAGGCATCAAGTCAACTTGTATATATCAATATTGAATAGGGACATATCACACAACAACAAGTAACTTAATGTTGTTTTTAACTAGAAATTCTAGATTTAGAGCATATTTCCCATCTTCTGATGGTTTGCACAAGTTTATGCCACAATATAATAAACCCAACAACAATTCCTAAGACTACCACAGTTTAGTCATGTTTTTATAGGAAATACAATTAGGAGCATGATAACCAGACTATAATGGAATTAGTGAAATTATAAGAAACACAAATCAATGCAAGAATGAAACATATCAAGTATGAAACATAAAGCTACATTGTTTATGCTATCAAGCAATGCAACTAGAAATAAGTAATAACTGCACCAACTAGACTATGCAAAATAGTAATGAACCTCTTGCATTAGATGCTCAATAAATCTAAAAGTATGGTTACATTACCAGTTATAATTGGAAAAAAAACCCGTTGTAGGCAAATATCAGATGACATTTAGAGGCTCATGAACTGCAGAAGTGTGACAACTTGACAACTATGAAAGAAAATATACTGGCACTAATGTGAAATGAACTTGTAAACATATCTAATTATTCTAATCAATATTAAGAAACCAAAAATATATCTTCAGAAACACTCATTACTAATCAGGATGTTGGGTAAATACTTAAACCAAAAATTATGCAGTATTAAAAAATTATATCGATGCAGAACACTTGGAAAAATTATATCATGGCCTACAAGATTTCCTGGCATCTGCATATGTTTGACGTAAATTCAAGACAAAAAATAATCAAGGCTATTTGACGAAACAAATTACTCAGAGTGAACATAAAATTATCTCATTTTACAAAATGTGCAGAGAGGGCCAATGGATGTTGGAATATTTCCTTTTCAGTAATCATTACCCATGCCAATGGTAACCCTTGTTTTGTTATAGGTTGTTGCAGGTCTCTAKTTTTTTAMTTTGACTAGCCTTAGCCAAACCTAGAAATAYAAGAATTATTACAATATAAGGTTGGTATTGGCAAAAGTGAAGCTTACACCTTTTTCAACAATATGGTCTTTSAATTTTGGAAACAACAAAATTGACTAAGATATGMAAGAGAAGCATGTCTCAATCATCTATGAATGGCTTACTAGAAATAATAATATCTTATTCCAKATTACTCATATATACAATATAAAATAGTCAATATTAACATGAGTGTTATCATGACAAGCATCTTTATAAGAAGTTCAATTACTGACCAATGAAAAAAGACCTGCTTCTTTTCTAGGATATGTCTTTGAATTTGATGTGTTTGAATTGAGTTTCTTAACAATATTTGGAATCAAAATTTGAACTTTATTATGAGTTTATCAAGAACTTTTTCTCGCCTCTTAAATGAAATTCTTTCTAGCAAAGGGGAAAGTGATCTGTTTAGAGTTTGGAGAAGGTTACATTTCCTTGTAAATCCAACCAAATGGTATGGTTGGAAAACCTTGGTCTCCTAACAAACTCTATGGATTTGCAGCACAGTCGGAGTTCAAGGATCTTCCAAGCTTCATTTTTGGATAGTCCATGGGTGGGGCAGTGGATTTGAAGGTTCACTTGAAGAAAAATCTTGCATGGGATGGGACTATTCTTGTTTCTCCTATGTGTAAGATAACATTCATGGCCCACCTCTAGAAAAATCCTATTTCTTACTTTTTGCTGAATTCTAGCAAATTTGCATTATATGGTGTTATCCCCTTTCACCTGAGTTAATGGTTTGGTTAGCACTCTGTAAATTTCCAAGAGATTGTTAGGAAGAAGAAATCTACGAGAGGTAACTTTATCCAACCGCTTTTGAAGCTGGGATCTAGCCCTTCCAACTTCAGAGAGGGATCTCTCTATATGATTTATATAGGTTTAAAATTTTTAAATATTAGGCTAGATAAATAAATAAGTCGGTTTTGTTGTCGTAGTGTTTGTCGAGTTGGTTGAGATAGTTTACACGTCCATTGGGCTATGGGGTCCATGTCATAAAGATGAAATCTGAACCAGAAAAACAAAGTAACCTTTCACAGGGTGAGATAATATAATCATTGGATTCTTTAGTAGCATAAATGAGGAATAGCAGAAAAGATGAGAAAGACAATTACAATAAAGAAGCAATTAATAATTTCTTTATTGTAAAATGAGAAGAAAAAACACTTAAATCTTTTGAGTCAGAAACAGGGTATACGAGATAAATCCTGCAATGTTCGTTACTTCCAAATATTAGATTTAGAAAACAGTATGATAACAAAGTGAGAATAACATTTAACTTAGAGAGAACAACATCACCAGGGAATACACGCAAGAATCCATTAAAAGTTCCTCTTTGTATTAATGGAAGATCTCTTCAAAAATATTACAGTCTGATAGCTTGTAGGGTGTGAAGATCAACAACCCTGAATACTTCGAAAGATGAAGTATATATAATTCAAAATTACAAACAAATCCTGTCATCAAAGACTAGGACTTGCTAAATCTATTTTTAGCCTAACTAACTTAACAAATTACACAAATCTAGGAACTGCTTGATGATGTGTCGTAACTGTATGCTGATTTCTGGGTGGGCCGTTGGTGAGGCCTATGCATGACCTCATCTGAATGGACAAATGACTCTGCTGGGACAGCTCATCAGCTACTCGATCAGATCATAGAGTTCCTCCCATCGAAGATGACTGGGCATGTTGACTTTGAGTAGCCTTCGATAAACTTCATTCGTTTCTATGTACTTGGCGAAGGAAGGTTTGGTGATGAAGATGTATCGACTCTCATGCTGAATATTGATGTCCCACTGAAGTGCATCTAAAAATTCCTTGCTAGTGATGTTGCCTTGAATTCCTGCAAACTTTGAACTATCCTTAGCCACATCGGTCAATCTCTTTTTGTAGTCTGGGAGTGTCATCAATTTTTCATTGATTACCTTTAGACCAGGAAGACCTTTCTTCTGTAGAGCCTCAATCTTACTAAAAAATATTTGTATCCCTAGGTCCATGGCCTGAACCTTTTCTTCCAGCTGAAGCATTAATCCTCTCTTGGTCAAAATTATTTTGACCTCGAGGATGGTCTTTGTTCTATCTTCAATTTTCAGCTCTTCCAGCTCCTCCATGGTCTTAGAATTTAGGAACTTGATGATTTTGTTAGCCTGTGTTGGCATCTCTCCCAATTCTGATATGATCTTATCAATGTCCTGTTTTCTTCTCTGCACCAATTCATTCTTCTCAAACATGATCTTTATCATGGGCCATATCTCGTTCATGGACTTGGCGATGTCTTTCCATACACTTTATTTAACCTTGGCCAAAGTTTTACCTGCCACTGTTTTCTTCCGAAGCTATTGTAACTCTTGTTTGAGCTGGTCTGACACCTGCTTTTCCTTGGAGAGGCTGATCTGAAAGGAAGATTTGAGTTCTTGAAGGTTCTCAATCTCCTTTTTGAGCCTGTTGATCTCTTTTTCCTGCAAGTTCATCTTTTCCATAGACTTAGCCAATTCGTATGTCTTTTCCAGAGATGTCAGTGGATTTGTCGATGGGACTTCTGCTACTGATGTTGTGCTCACTCCTGAAAGTGGAACTGCACTCAATGGAATGACTTCCATTGGATTTAGTTGTTCTTTCTCTTTCACCAGCTTCTCGATCTCAGATTCCATTTCCTTTAGTTTTGCATTCTGCTCCATAATTAGTTTGAGCATCTCATCTTTTTCTCCCTCTGTTTATGTTATTTCCTTTGCCTTTGAATCCTCTATGGGCGGGAGTTTCAATTGTTTCCTTAAGGAGCCTATGTCTTCATTTTTATTTTTAATCATCTCCTCGACTGCCTTCACGTTCGAGGGATTGTACCCGATCTTAAGGACCAATTCCTCCAAATTCATGATTCTTTTGTCCTTGGCAAAGGATGATATCTTCTCTAACTTCAATTGTGTTTGAACGTTACTCAAGGACACTTGCAATTTGGACGCAGTAGTGGAAGCATACACCAACATATAGAAAACCATTTCCCCTGTTTGTTTGTGCAGATCCATCTGATCGGCCGGATGCACATCCTTCGTCTGGAATTTAAAGGTGGCTCTTTTGTAATCAGTGATTACCTTTGGATCTGGCACCTGTGCTTGGAGGAATGTCATATGCATTCTACCCTTCTTGGTGTCAAATGATAATAGCAGCCTATGTTGTGCAGTCGATGTCTGCCTCCAAAACTGGGTGCAAGTGTTGTTGGTCACGGTCTGGTTCCTTTCTTGATCAACTCATATTTTTCAAAGATGCTCAGCTTTGGTCCTACATTGCCTGGCTGGGTGGTCGATAGAGAATATGTATATTTCTTTGGCAACGTTGAGGTTATGATATGTTGGAGGCTTGCATTGAGGGGTAAACTCTAGAAAAGGGTGAATCTGAGGAAAGAGATATAGGGGTAAGTTGGACTCCCAGAGTCCAATTTCTTCACTCTGGTCCAGGAAAACTTTCTTGAGCCACGACTGAAGGTCTGCGAAATCAAAATCACACTTTGTATCTATGATTAAGCAATATTTGTCAGCCAGTGGGATCCATTCAAGGTTGATAGGAGGCGGGAGAAACAGATTCTCCTATCCTTCTACTTGTTTTGACTTTGGGGCCATTACTGCCACAATAGCTGCAAGAAAAACAACATTAGCGGGGGCGACTGCGGATGGGGGAAGCTGACTGTAATGGAGGAGAAAATAGTGTGAATTTATCTGGTGTGATGAGTGGGTAAATGGAAACTAGGAAGAATATGGGTAGTTTTGAGTAAACAAGTGTCCGTTGGGCGCGGGAGACAGGTCAGCTAGTTAACGGATAGGTTATCCAGTAATAAATGTCCAACGAATCACTTAGAGTGTGAGATGGCGGGTGATGGTGACTGAGGGATATGGATGGGTGACGTGGTAGTTACTGATTGGGGTAAAAATCATGGTGAGGGGGCTTTCCATGAGTGAATGGGGGGGAAGGACTGACAGAAATTATGGGACGTGACTCTTTCGGGAGAGGTGGATGGTGAAATTAGGAGGTCACGAAGGTATGTCAGTCAGTAGGAGGTGACGAGACTCGGGACCGGTAGATCGATGCCATGTATAGACAGGGGCCCACTAGAGGAAATATTCCATTCCGGACCCCCCCCCCTCAATTAAAAGCAGATCAGTCGGGGGGGGGTCTGAAAAACACCTTGAGTCGTTGATTTGTGTGCTTACTTCTTGGCTGCAGATCTGGGCGTGTTCTTTATCACACATTCCGGACCCCCCCCCTCCATTAAAGGTAGAATGGATAGGGGGGTCCAGAATCCATTATTAATCATAGATCTGTGCGCTTAAACCTGAACTGTCCATATGTGCACGGGTCTTATCAGCAATTCCAGACCCCCCCCTCCATTAAAGATAGAATGGTCGGGGGGGGGGTCCAGAAAAATCTGTTCACCGTAGATATGGGTGCAATCATCCAGAACATTGATATATGAATAGAGCATAAGTGAGGGTGCAAAAAATACATGCACCGAGAAACTTAGGATAAGTGCATTTCACGGGTTTTTTCCCAAGGCTTTTCATGTCTACACCACCAAGGGGTTAGTCAAACAACCTTTTAGGTATCCAAATCATGGTGTAACATTGATCATCAAGCTAGTTTTATTGAAGTAAAGACACTAGCCTATATTCTAACCTAGTTTTCTATGACAATTAACCCGGATTAAACTATTTGGTTAAGAATTTACTCTACCCTGGGGCTATCTAACCAAGATTAGATAGTCTGGCCAGATTTATTCACTAATATAACCTAGACACTTTGTTTAAGATTAAACGGTTTAGCCAAACTTATTCACTAACCCTATCAACATCAATTTAAAGAGAACTTAGCCATGCTTGAAAGGTATGGACCAAGTTACTATTATTGCATGGGGCTTTTATTGAAATTCTTTTATGCCCTCTTTTATTTTTCTTTTCTTTATTTTTCTTTATTTTTTTTCTTTTCTTTCTTTTCTTTTTTCTTTTCTTTCTTTTCTTTTTCTTTTTCTTTTTCTTTTCAAATTATTTGCAGAATGAAAAATCATTTGTCAACAAAAAACACTAGAGAGAGATAATATTCCAGTCACCAGTTGATCCTATAACTTATAGGGTGATAACAACGGTGCCACCTGGGGATGGTACATTCCCTATGAAGTGCCAAGAATCCTGGTTCCTAACGTTCTAAAAATTCCTCCCTAGTTGCCTTTGTTGTTTGATTAGTTTTATTCTCAAAAAATGGAAGAAAAGTTGTCAGCAGCTTAAGGCCTTCTCTTCGGGCTTCAATCAACTGACTAAAGTTATTCACTCAAAAAATGTAGGTGAAAAATAAATATGGTATGTACAATGGAGAGTGAAACCTCGAGTCTCTACTGAGGCGGAAAATAATGCTTCAGCATTCTGCCATTTACAGGTCCTCCTGGAAGATATGTACCATCAACATTGTTTAGCAAGAAAGTGTTGTTTCCTCTAAATGCTTGAATCATGAATGGTCCCTTCCACAGACTATCAAATTTACCGTGCTTTCCCTTGTCTTCATTTCTGGCATCCCATCTCAGTACCAAATATCCTAGCTCAAAATCATCTTCCTTGGTTCTTTTGTCAAAAATCTTCTTGATGCTTTCTTGGACTACCCGAGTCTTGTTGAATACTTCTTCCCTAGACTGTTGTAAATGAATCATATGGTTGATCCTTCTCTGTGAGTCATTTGGCTCGGCTTGTATGTCTTGAAGAAATTTATTGATGGGGAATCCTAAGGAAGTGGGCAAAACTGCTTCTGTGCCATAGACCAACTGATATGGTGACATACTGATTGACCTTTTGGTGGTCAGTCTGTCAGCCCATAATGCGAACATGAACTTGTTATGCCACGATTTCTTATTTTCCTGCAACGTCTTCTTGATGATGTTTACCAGGGTTTTGTTTGAGGATTTTTCCAGCCCATTCCCCTGAGGGTAGTAAGTTGTGGAGTGTCCCAAACCAATGTGATATTGGTTGCATAAATCTATGAGTTTCTTCGATCGAAAAGCAGCTACATTATTAGTTATAATCTTTCTAGGACATCCAAAGCGAGACAAGATATTATTTTCAAGGAATTTGATAATAACAGAATCAGTGGCTTGCCTGCTTGGTACTGCTTCGATCCATTTTGTAAAATAATCTATGGCAGTAAGAATCCACCTGTGTTGGCCTGAAGATGGGGGGTGTATTTCTCCAATGAAGTCCAACCCCCATTGCTGGAAAGGGTCTTCAACTGAGATCGGTTTTAGGGGGAGAGGAAGGAGTTTCCTTTTTCCTTTAAACAACTGACATTGATGACATGAATTTACTGAATGATGTACATCAACGAATAGTGTGGGCCAGTAGAATCCAGGTCTGAGGATTTTGTTGGCTGTAACCTTCCAGTTCAGATGACCACCACATTCTCCTGCATGAAATTCTTGTAACACTTTGTCAACTTCATCTTTCAATAAAAAATTTAATAGAATACCTCCAGGATCTTTCCAGTACAGATTGCCTTCTAGAATGCAAAATTTTAATGCTTTCAACTTCAAAAATCTAGCTTTAGTCTTAGTCAAACCAGGGGGAGCTTGTAAATTATGCAAAACAAATATTAGGTCTGCGTACCATGGAGAGTTGAGAAATACCTCTCTCATGCTTGGAGTCGCCATCTCACCCTATTCATCTACTGCAACTAAGAAATTAATGTCAAGAGCATGGAAATTTGATTCAACCATTAATTTTTCTAGTCCTTGACCTTTAATTAGTTTCGTAGGCTTAATCTCTATGTCATATTCTAAAATGACAGCAATCCATTTTCCTCTTCTTCCATCCAGATTGTCCTGGGCCAAAATGTATTTTACTACTACATTCGGAACATATGCAATGGTGTGAGAATGGAGAATGTATACTCTAAAGTCTTTTATGGATTTTACCAAGGAAAAAGCTTGTTTCTCCATTATATTGTAATTTAAACCAACATCTCTTAACGCTATACTGAAGAAGGCTATGGGTTGTTCATACCCTTCATTGTTCTTCTGTAGTAATACCGCTGCAATGGTATGTTCAGAAGCGAAAGAAAAAAGATAGAAATCCTTGGTAAAATTAGGACTAATCAAGACGGGGGCATGTGTGAGTGCTCGTTTGACTTGTTCGAAAGACTTACTAGACTCAGTGTCCCATTTTATTTTTACATCCCTTTTTAACATATTTGTAATGTTTTTGAGGAGCTCAGCCAGATTGGGTATGAATCTTCATATAAAGTTTATTTTTCCGATAAAAGACTGTAATTCTTTGATGTTTCTTGGATGTTCTAATTTTTGTATGGCCTCGATTATGCTGGGGTCTATTTTGATTCCATGCTTAGAGATTATGTGCCCTAGCAGTTTTCCTTCCTCTAGTCCAAAAAGGGTCTTCTTAGGATTTAAAGAAATCCCAAACCTCCTACATTTCTCAAGGACTCGTCTGAGATGCCTTAGGTGCTTGTCATCAGATTGGGAAAACACAGTTACATCGTCCAGATAGATGACGATAAATTTACCTAACTCTTCCACAAAGGCGATGTCCATCGCTCTCTGGAAAGTAGCGCCAACATTCATCAAACCGAAAGGCATTTTCACATAGTGCCCCATGGTGTAGTGAAAGCAGTTTTGTCTTGGTCATCTGGGTGAATGAGGACCTGATTATAACCCGAGAACCCATCCAACAAAGAGATTTGACTGGATCTGACTACCCTTTGTTAGTATGTGGTCCATTTTTGGCAAGGGGTAATTGTCCTTCAGGGAGACCTTATTAAGATTTTGAAAATCAATGCAAATCCTGATTTCCCCAGATTTCTTACGTGTAGGGACCAAATTTGAGACCCATTGGGAAAAACATAACGGGACTATGATTTTGGCATCGTACATTTTTTTTATTTCCTTTTCTATCAGGGGGAGTAACTTGGGATTTATTCTCCTAAGTTTTTGTCTGAATGATTTTTTCTCTTCTTTTATTGGAATCCTATGTTGTATGATGCTAGTATCATAAGCTTTCAAATCCTCATAACCCCAGGCAAAGACATCTAAATATTCTTTGAACAACTCATTGTACTTGAGTTTTTTCTCAAGGGGTAAGGATTTGGACAATTTGACCATCCTGGGTTTCTCTTCTGTCCCTATATTACAATCTTCTACTTCTTGTCCACTGGCTTTTATTTTCGGTTTTTTGGCTACATCGTTAAAATAAAACATGTCCTCTAAAGGAACTAGCCCCCTCGGTAAAACATTACTTTTCAAACGCAGAATATCAGTCTCCATCTCATCATTGCCTAATTCTCCTGAATCTACGCTATTTACACTATCATTTTCAAAATAAGATCTTTTTACATTTTCATCTTCATTCTCTAAATCTATATTTGTACATTCAAAATCGTTTTTACACTGCAAAAAGTCTTTTATTTGATCATCATTATCAAACACTTGCTAGTACCTGATATTGTCGGGAACGGTTGGTCTGCACTTCACCTCTACTGTGTATGGGTGAGTCGAGTGAAAAGGAATCTTACATGTGGCTGCTAACGTAGCCAATCTGTCTGCCAAAATGTTTTGTCCCCTCGACATTACCTGCAAATCAACTTCAGTGAAACATCTCAGAGCATCAAGAACAACATTCCTATAATCTCTAAGATGGGGATGTTTCGCAGCATACTCACCTTTAATTTGCTTGATTATTAACTTAGAATCACCTCTTACCATAATATGTTTGGCACCAACTCTTTTCAAAAGCTTCAGACCGAGCATCAAGGATTCATACTCGGTGATATTGTTAGTGCATTGGAAATTTAATTTGTAAGAATGGTTTTCTGAATACCTGGTTCTGTGATTGTGTAGCCAAACTCCCACTCTGGCTCCTTCTTTGCTTACTGCTCCATCAAAATCTATGCTCCAAAAATCTGTCGGTAATTCTTCAGTTATCACGTTTTTCTTTCTTTCTACCTCAATGATTTCTTGGCCTTCATCTAGACCAGATGTATCTTATCCCAGCTGAGGGTTTTTCTCTTCCATGTCACCATCATTATACAGGATAAAAGAATCCAAGTCAGAATGCACGGAGTAAAGAGGATAGTTGTGTGGTTTTTCTTGGCTACTGACCATGTATTTCATCAATGTTTCTCTGTATAGCCTTCGTTGTTTCCCGAAAACTATGATGGTGGCATACAACATATCTAGCTGTAGGGTACCTCTCAACTTAGCCCCCTAAGACTGGGATAGCAACATTCCATATTTCAGGGGAATGTCTACAACCACCACATCCATGACCATGCTCTTTGCAGGAATCTAAACCAGGGTGATACATAGGTCCTTGATCAAACCAATACATCTAACTTTACTGGAGTCGACTGAGTGTAAATTCTTGTAAGGTCTGGTGACCTCCAGTCCCGGTTTCTGCATCATTGTTTTAGGCATCAGATTGTGGGAAGCACCTGAATCCAGCATAGAATTATGCAAGATCATGCCATGTATATTTAGACTGATGTAAAAAGGAGTGACATCACCATTATTGGCTCGACCATCTACTTCAGGTCCGAACAGAAGTTCAGGTTGATTATCTGTAAGGTTCACAGTGTCTGAATGATTTGTTGATCCAACGGTTAAGGATTTTGTACCTATATCAGGTTCAATGGTTAGTGCTTTAATCACTTGTGAACGATAAGCGTCTTTGTTCATCAACTCGAAAAGTGGAATGGGAATTTTTACTTTGGCTAATTCCCCTTCGAGGCTAAAAGGTGTAGGGACTCTGCTTTGGCTCATCAATTCTAGTTTGTCTACCACATTCTTCTGGCCAGAAGTACTTGGTTGATTAATTGATGAAACCTCGGGCTGTGGTGATCTTTTTAGAATAGTAAGGTTTATTTTTGTGGGAACTTAGGCAGTACTCTTCTCAGGAATATTCTCGGAAGATGGCTCAGAGGCTTTCTTGGTTTCGACTACCTTCTTCATTTCAATCGTCTTTTTTGGGGAACTCCCTTCTGTCTTTTTACTTCACAGATTGTACTGCCGGTGTACCTCCAAAATGGCATTTTCGAATTCCTGTTGTTTGGCATATTCAACTTCTTCACTTATTTTTGTTTGATTTAGAAGAAAAAGTTCTTGCTCTTCTTGGGTAAGGAAAATAGCTTCGTTATCATGAATTCTCGTGAGATTTATGTGAGTATCCTCTAGTTCCTGAATCACTTCCTCTCCTTCATCAGCATAATTTTCTTGTAGGGGAGGTCTGATCTATTGATCCAAACCTCTCTGCTCTCTTTGATCCCTAGGATCTCTCTGTATGATTTGAGGAGGGTTTCTCCTGAAGTTAGGATTTCGAACTTGAGGAGCTGGTGGGTTTTCTCTTAGAGGATTTATTTCTGACACAGTAAGTCTTTCCATCATTCATTCCATTGCTCTAGCCAAGGAATCCAATTTGGAATCTAAGGTTGATGTGGAAGTTTCCTCTTTAATTGTAACTCTCCTCTCTAACCTCTTTCGTGCCCTTTTTGCCAACAAATTGGCCTCCACACTTATTGCACTTTTCTGCATGTCTTACAGGGTGGTAGAATTTCTTTCCCTTAGTTGGTATGACATATCGGTGTCAAAACCATCAGGGAATTTTATCAATGCCAAACCCTGTGGAGGTTTGATTTCGGCTAGGATTGCATTGTACAGGTTATTGAAATGAGTGCAGTAATCTTGTACTGTCTCACCTTGATTTCTTCTAATATTTTTGTATTCTGACAATATTTGGAGAGGGTTTTTCTTTACCTCCCATCTATCTAGAAAATTCCTTTGAAATGTAGTAAGTTCAAGGACTGAGGTAGCACGTAAAACCTTTATACCATTTCTTAACGTCACCTGTCAAACTTTGGGAAAACAATCTCATTTGAACGTCATCCTCATCTACTTCGTGTAGGTCAAAATAATCATTCATTTTATCAACGTGTTGTTGGGTGTTCAAAGGTCCTATTCCATCGAACTGTGGGAGTCTCGTTTGATAGTCTTGTGGCATATCATGAAGAGGCGTGACCAACACCAAGGGAGCGTATATGGATACCATGATAGGTGGAGGAGGTGAGATAACGAACTGGATGATAGGGGAGGTAGCGACTGAAGATGAGGACGAATAGGGACTAGTTGGCACCGAGGGAGTGATTTGTGGTTTAGCAGTGGGAGATAGAACTTCAAGAGTCTGGGGTTGCAAAACGGTTGGTTCCAAAATGATTTCAGTCACAAAACTGTCGAATCTTGTCCTAACCAGGCTTTGTTTGGAAAGGGTGTCAAATTCAGGGTTTTGAAAGGTAACGAGCTCCCCTGAACAGGAAAGGTACTTATGAAAGGGAGTATGACTTACTGAACCTTCAGCTACGGTCCTTTTCCTGAGCAACTGTTCTGGGTTATCTGTTAATATTGCAAGCTCTGGGTCTGGATGAGATCGAGTATAAACTTTCTTGGGAGCCATATTTCTTTTTGATTTTTATATATATACTTTTTAGTTGTATGAGTCTGAAAATAATATGCACAAATTTTAATCAACCTCTAAACATTACTTTCTTTTCAAATTTGCAATATTTCAGGAACAAACGTTTCTTCTAGGGAAAATAAAACGTGAAGCTATAAATTTTAGTTATGTTTTTTCCCCAGTATGGTCGCCACTATGTTAGCACTCTGTAAATTTCCAAGAGGTTGTTAGGAAGAAGAAATATATGAGAGGTAACTTTATCCAACCACTTTTGAAGCTGGGATCCAGCCCTTCCAACTTTAGAGAGGGATCTCTCTATATGATTTATATAGGTTTCAAAATTTTAAATATTAGGCTAGATAGATAAATAAGTCGGTTTTGTTGTTGTAGTGTTTGTCGAGTTGGTTAAGATAGTTTACACATCCATTGGGCTATGGGGTCTGTGTCGTAAAGATGAAATCCGAACCAGAAAAACAAAGGAACCTTTCACTGGGTGAGAAAATATAATCACTGGATTCTTTAGTAGCATAAATGAGGAATAGTAGAAAAGATGAGAAAGACAATTACAACAAAGAAGCAATTAAGAATTTCTTTATTCTAAAATGAGAAGAAAAAACACTTAAATCTTTTGAGTCAAAAATAGGGTATACGAGATAAATCCTGCAACGTTCGTTACTTTCAAAGATTAGATTTAGAAAACAGTATGATAACAAAGTGATAATAACATTTAACTTAGAGAGAACAACATCACCAGTGAATACACGCAAGAATCCTGTAAAAGTGCCTCTTTGTATTAATGGAAGATCTCTTCAAAAATATTACAGTCTGATAGCTTGCAGGGTGTGAAGATCAACAACCCTCAATACTTTGAAAGATGAAGTATTTATAATTAAAAATTACAAACAAATCCTGTCATCAAAGACTAGGACGTGCTAAATCTATTTTTAGCCTAACTAACTTAACAAATTACACAAATCTAGGAACTGCTTGATGATGTGTTGTAACTGCATGTTGATTTCTGGGTGGGTCGTTGGTGAGGCCTCTGCACGACCTCATCTGACTGGACAAATGACTGGGTTGGGACAACTCATCAGCTACTCGATCAGATCACAGAGTTCCTCCCATCGAAGATGACTGGGCACGCTGACTTTGAGTAGCCTTCGATAAACTTCATCCATTTCTGTGTACTTGGTGAAGGTAGGTTTGGTGATGAAGATGTATCGAATCTCATGTTGAATACTCATGTTCCACTGAAGTGCATCTAGAAATTCCTTTCCAGTGATGTTTCCTTGAATTCCAACAAACTTTGAACTATACTTAGCCACATCGGCCACTCTCTTTTTGTAGTCTGGGAGTGTCATCAATTTGTCATTGATTACCTTCAGACTAGGAAGACCTTTCTTCTGTAGAGCCTAAATCTTACTAAAAAATATTTGTACCCCTAGGTCCATGGCTTGAACCTTTTCTTCCAGCTGAAGCATTAATCCTCTCTTGGTCAAAACTCTTTTGACCTTGAGGATGGTCTCTGTTCTATCTTCAATTTTCAGCTCTTCCAGTTCCTCCTTGGTCTTAGAATTTAGGAACTTGATGATTTCGTTAGCCTGTGTTGGCATCTCTCCCAATTCTGATCTAATCTTCTCAATGGCCTATTTGCTTCTCAACACCAATTCATTCTTATCAAACATGATCTATATCATGGGCCATATCTCGTTCATGGACTTGGCTATGTCTGTCCATACACTTTCTTTAACCTCGGCCAAAGTTTTACCTGCCACTGTTTTCTTCTAGAGTTGTTGTAACTATTGTTTGAGTTGGTCTGACACCTACTTTTCCTTGGAGAGGCTGATCTGAAAGGAATATTTGAGTTCTTGAAGGTTCTCAATCTCCTTTTTGAGCCTGTTGATTTCTGTTTCCTACAAGTTCATCTTTTCCATAGACTTAGCCAATTCGGTTGTCTTTTCCAGAGATGTCAGTGGATTTGTTGATGGGACTTCTGCTACTGATGTTGTGCTCACTCCTGAAAGTGGAACTACACTCAATGGAATGAATTCCATTGGATTTATCTGTTCTTTCTCTTTCACTAGCTTCTCGATCTCAACTTCCATTTTATTTAGTTGTGCATTCTGCTCCATAATTAGTTTGAGCATCTCATCTTTTTCTCCCTCTGTTTCTATTATTTCCTTTGCCTGTGAATCCTCTGTGGGTGGGAGTTTCAATTGTTTCCTTAAGGAGTATATGTCTACATTTTTCTTTTTAATCATCTCCTCGACTGTCTTCACGTTCGAGGGATTGTACCCAATCTTAAGGACCAATTCCTCCAAAGTCTTCATTCTGTTTTCCTTGGCAAAGGACGATATCTTCTCTAACTTCAATTGTGTTTGAACGTTATTCAGGGACACTTGAAATTTGGACGCAGTAGTGGAAGCATGCACCAGCGTATAGAAAACCATTTCCCCTATTTGTTTGTGCAGATCCATCTGATCGGTCGGATGCACATCCTTCGTCTGGAATTTAAAGGTGGCCCTTTTGTTCAGTGATTACCTTTGGATCTGGCACCTGTGCTTGGAGGAATACTATATGCATTCTTCCCTTCTCGATGTCAAATGCCGATAACAACCTATGTTGTGTAGTCAACGTCTGCTTCCAGAAATGGGCACAAGTGCTACTGGTCAGAGTCTGGTTCCTTTTCTTGATCAGCTCATACTTTTCAAAGATGCTCAGCTTCAGTCCTACATTTCCTGTCTGGGTGGTCGACAGAGAATATGTAGATTTCTTCGGCAACGCTGAGATTATGATATGCTAGAGGCTTGCACTGAGGGGTAAACTCTGGAAAATGGTGAATCTGAAGAAAGAGATATAGGGGTAAGTTGGACTCCCAGAGTCTAATTTCATCACTCTGGTCCAGGAAAAATTCCTTGAGCCACGAATGAAGGTCTGTGAAATTGAAATCGCACTTTGTATCTGCAATTAAGCGATATTTGTCAGCCAGCAGGATCCGGTCAAGGTCGACAGGAGGCGGGAGAAATGGATTCTCCTCTCCTTCTGCTTGTTTTGACTTTGGCACCATTACTGCAACAACACCTGTAAGAAAAACAACATTAGTGGGGCCGACTGCGGATGGGAGAAACTTATTGTAACGGAGGAGAAAATGATGTGAATTTCTTTGGTGCGATGAGTGGGTAAATGGAAAGTAGGAAGAATAAGGGTAGTTTTGAGTAAACGGGTGTCTGTTGGGCGCAGGAGACAGGTCAACTAGTTAACGTATAGGTTATCCAATAATAAATGGCCAACAGATCACTTAGAGTGTGATATGGCGGGTGACGGTGAATGAGGGATATGGATGGGTGATGTGGTGATTACTGATTGGGGTAAAAATCATGGTGAGGGGGCTTGCCATGAGCGAATGGGGGGGAAGGAATGACATAAATTATGGGACGTGACTCTTTCAGGAAAGGTGGATGATGACATCAGGAGGTCATGAAGGTATGTCAGTCAGTAGGAGGCGATGGGACTCGGGACTGGTAGATCGATGCCATGTATAGAAAGGGGCTCGCCAGAGGAAAGATTCCATTCTGAACCCCCCCCCCCAGTTAAAAGAAGATCAGTCGGGGGGGTCTGAAAAACACATTGATTCGTTGATCTGTGCACTTTCTTCTTGGCCACAGATCTGGGTGTGTTCTTTATCACACATTCCGGACACCCCCCCCCCTCCATTAAAGGTAGAATGGACAGGGGGGTCCGGAATCCAATATTGATCATAGATCTACACGCTTAAACCTGAACCGTCCATATGCACGTGGGTCTTATCAGCGATTCCAGACCCCGCCCCCCCCCTCCATTAAAGATAGAATGGTCAATGGGGTCCAAAAAAATCTGTTCACCATAGATCTTTGTGCAATCATCTGGACCATTGATATATGAATGAAGCATAAGTGAGGGCGTGGAAAATACATGCGCTAAGAAACTTAGGATAAGTGCATTTCACGGGTTTTTTCCCAAGGCTTTTCATGTCTACACCACCAAGGGGTTAGTCAAACAACCTTTTAGGTATCCAAATCATGGTGTAACATTCATCATCAAGTTGGTTTTATTGAAGTAAAGACACTAGCCTATATTCTAACCTAGTTTTCTATGACAATTAACCCAGATTAAATTGTTAGGTTAAGAATTTACTCTACCCTAGGGCTATCTGACCAAGATTAGATAGTCTGGCCAGATTTATTCACTAATCTAACCTAGACACTTTGGCTAATATTAAACAGTTTATCCAAACTTATTCACTAACCCTATCAACATAAATTTAAAGAGAACTTGGCCATGCTTGAAAGGTATGGACCAATTTACTATTATTGCATGGGACTTTTATTGAAATTCTTTTATGCCCTCTTTTCTTTTTCTTTTTTTTCTTTTTCTTTTCAAATTATTCGCAGAATGAAAAATCATTTGTCAACAAAAAACACTAGAGAGATATAATATTCCAGTCACCAGTTGATCCTATAACTTATAGGGTGATAATAGGTTCTTCAATAGAAATTTATTTTATCTTTGTTTCCATAATTTTTTGTTCTTAACAGTAGTATGATTAAAATTTAAACATGACAAAAAACATTCAACTGATAGATTGTAGAGAATGTCACTCCACCCCAGAAAGTGTTACAGGTTCTGAAACTCTTATCTCACCTCCTTCCAAAAAAAAAATTGTTTCCTCAGAAAGATATATCATAGTTGGCTTTTAGGGATCTCAAGAAATGAAAGATGGTGAGTTCTCTGTATAATGTAAACTATGGACTCTCTAATTGGTAGAGTTAACAGTTTTTTTTGTCTTTATTTTTGAAACTAGAATGATTGAAAATAAGACAACCAAATTATTTTGGCAAAAACTATGTGACCTTTATTTTCCTTTTGATTTGTTTTGCTTTTCTATTGTAGGCCGTGTATAATGTAATCACCTACAAGGATAAGTTACACCTTAGGACTACAATGGAGCTTCTCAAAACCACAGCAGAGATAGAAAATAAATTTAATAAGGTATGTTTTATATTGATTTTGAAAACCATATTTAGTATTTACAAAATGAATAAATCAAAATGTGAATGCAGGTTTCATCCCCATTACTAATTTTGCATGGAGATGTCAACGAGGTGACAAATCCCTCTATCAGCAAAACTTTGTATGAGAGTTCAATCAACATTGAAAAAACATTGAAGCTTTATGAGGGAGGATATCATTGTATTCTAGAAGGTGAACCTGATGAGAGGATATTCCAGGCCCTCGATGAGATAACTTCCTGGCTTGATGTTCATTGTGGTAAAAGAGAAGGCTAATGACAGTTTTGTTTATCCCCCATTATAGCTATTTTATTGTTAATGCAATAGCCAATCGAAAATTCTCCAGAGGCAGTTTTACACTTTCTGTGATTGGCAGCTGGGCCAATTTCTTGACTCTCTTCTATGTTGGTAAGAACAATCCTGGTTACGTTCTGTACACATTTGATTTTCCTATGTTAGGGTAGGCTCCCACAACCACTTTGTTATGACAAGTTCAAGTAATTTTGTTGCATATATCATAGTAAGCATAATTTTGTGTATACATCTCTTGATTTATGCTACTGGTTATGGTTTTAAACTTTTAAATATAAATTCATTTGTGTTCCTGGCTGCTTTATGTTTAGTGATTCTTAGAAGTAGTACATAGCTGGGCATATTCCAATTTCGGTGTGTAGCAGCTCATTCTATATATGGTTGTTAAGGTATATGACCCTACCCTATCCATTAGTAGCACTCAGTTGGAATTATGCAATCAGTTTTGCATGAGAGAATGTCTAGTTAGGCGACTTTAGCAGCCTTAACCACTATGGACTCAAGTAGATACAAAGCCTCTTCTTCAATACCTGTTGGAACCCGAGGTCTCTTTGACATGCTTATAGACTTACTAACAATTTTTTGACTTTGCTCCTATTAATATTATGGTAGTTGCGGGAGGTATTTACCTCCACGTGTGAGCCTGATGAGAATAGAAGACTCCAAGAAGCAAGAGAAACCCTAATGAGTTGGATAATAACCCTAGAAGCCTTGTCGGCTCAAGAAGATAATTTATATTAGGTTATTAGCCTCCAAGAGAAAAAGTCGGCCAGAAATAATAATAATATACTGAACAGACACATATCCAGAAGGAGAAGTCAACCCTAGAAAATCTGGCAGAACCAATATAAATATAGGGCACCAGTTCTCATTTGACAGCATCTCAGAATTGCAATTCTCAGTTTGGTGCGCACTGCAGTTGCAGTCTTGTGCGCAGGTTTGGAGGAGAGTTGTTGGTGCAGCTGCAGCAACAACAATTTTTCAGTATTGGCTTGAATATATCTTGGCTAGGGTTTGGGACTATCTGATCAGTCTTTTGTGTTGCGCTATCCTTAGAGAGAGGTGCGCTACCCTTTGTTTGGCTATCTAGACTAGGGTTTTCTTCCGAAAGAATTCTCAGTCAAGGTTAAGGTGCTCAGAGGGAGCCTTCGGCCTATGGTTGGGTGATGAATGTATCGTCAATGGTAAAACGAGCACACCATATTCTATATTCTAACAGGTTATGGGCCCACACCTCTTCAATCAGCCTAAAACGCTAGAAGGAAACATAGCTACTAGATTTTGAGCTCGTTGAGGAACTGTCGCTAGGGTTACTAGCAGGAGTTGTTTCCAAAAGCACTACAGCTAGGGTTACCAGTAGAAGTAGTTGCAGAAACCCTAAACCTCTTCTTGAGGTACCTTAAGTGATGATATTGACCTAATCTCCAAACATATTAGTGTGCCCTATCCCAACACATCTCCTGGTACTCTCAGAAGGCCAAGACGTGAAGTTTGGATTTCTGGTCAAATCTAGGGTTTGACCAAGTCAAGCAAGCCATGACAAAATCTATGAAGTCTGAGAACAAGATAGATGGAGCCTCTAACTTTAGAGCATGGAAGACAAGGATTGACCTCATCCTTGCTAATAATAAAGTTTTGGATATTGTGAAAGGAAAGATCGTGAAGCCAGAGTTTAAAGAAGGAGAAGAGAAGGAACCGCAGAATGTTGCAGCTATGGAGAAGTTCAAATATGTTGACATCAATACCATGAGTATCATATTGGATTCCATAAAATACCACTTGATACCCTACATCTCCCATCTTGACTCATCAAAGAATATGTACGATGCCCTAACAAATATCTTCTCAGTCAGAAACATTGGACAAATTATGAGTCTGAGGAATGAGCTCTGTGACATGAAGATGAATGATGACTACAACATAACATCATACTTTGTAAGGATATCTCAGTTAAGAGATCAACTACAAGCTATTGAAGAGATCACTTCAGAAAAGGAATTGGTGAACATAGTACTCAATGGTCTTCCCAAGACATGGGATGCATTTTCCGCAAGCATGAACACAAGGAAGGAGTACCCGACATTTGAAGAACTTTGGACTTGTTGTACTCAAGAAGAATCAAGGATCAATGCAAAATATAGACCCCAAAAGAAGTACGATGATCAAACATTCACAGAAAGATTCAAGAACTTAAGGGAAAAAATAAAGTTCGATTCAAGAAGGAAGCCAAAACAAAGAAAAGATATTTCACAAATACAGTGCTTCAACTGTCAGAAGTACGGTCACTACAGGAATTAGTGTCCTGAGCTAAAGAAAAGGAAGGAGAAACAATAAGCATCAATTTTCGAAGAAAGGGAACCTACAAAGAAGACTAAGCAGGATGGAAGAGACTTCTTCTACTAAAAGGTAACAACACTCTTCTTATTTCTTGTACATATCTTATTTGCATCATCTCTGTACATATATTTTATATCTATCTCTTGGAAGATAATGTGTTCCAAGAAGAACTATACCTATGAAAGAAAAAATAAGATGAAAAGAGTTATCATTAGATATTACACATGAAAGAATGAAATATATCATGTGAAAACTATTACAAGATAATCCGAAATTAGAATCAATCTTGAAGAGACTTAGAATTTAGACATCAAGAGAAATTGGAGAAAGACTTATGATGACAACTAAGATGGAAGCATGGACTCTGTTAGACAGAGAGAGACAATTATGTATTGCATAAGACAATAAGGATGTTGATGGAAGTATGGACTCTATCAGACGGAGGAAGTTGATTATATGCACTCTTACATGAAGAAAGGATTAGGAGGTAGCTAATCCTATGATCCATTGAATATGATAAAATATATATCCATGGTAGCAGCCATGAAAAGACAGTATGTGTTTAGCTCAACCACAGAAGAAGACCTCTTTGAAGAGAAGCCTTAAAGAATTCTTGGTTGTCCATCTAGATCTGTGATTCTATGATGAAAGGAATAAGTGGAATCTCTAGGGCATGGAATCTATAAGAAAATCCATGGACCCAAAAGTAAAAGTAAAACGTGAAGAGGAACATAAGGATTCAAAGAAAGAAAGAATAACCAGAACAACCAGTCATTGTATCAAGAATCACAAGATTACCAGCCTGATATGAACTCACTAAAAGCAATCAAGCAAAAGAATTGAAAGTCGTGATGAATAACAGTGTACGGAAGACTTATGAATGAAAGAATTGCGAGATACATAACCAGAGGTTCTCCCAGATGGAGGGAGAAGACTGTGATTATTATTTGTTCCAGAACACCAGACATGAGTCATTATATCATCCGCAACATCCATGAGTCAGAATTCTACATCGGATGAATGCAAAGAATGTTCTCCAGAGAAATTGAATAAAGAGTGTACAAAGAGAAATCTCAAGACTTTGAGGCATACCAGAAAGAGACTCTTGTATGCAGATAAGAAGAATACAACGTGGTGGAGAATCTCTATTGCACAACAGAAGCGTGGTGAAGATTTCCTATAACATCAATATGACTACTCAGAAGATCAGATCTCATGATGACAGAAGAAGTGCCACATGGATATGTTCCAGTTATCCAACTATGATATACTCTATTGTTCAAATCTATATGAGGCCTTCACAAGTGTTCTAGACTAAAGTACAAGCATTACATTATCCATGATAAAATCCAGAAAGGAGAAAATGATTTCTCCAACACATATCTCCATAGATAAGTATATAAGCATACATCCAAGATGAATGAATTTGTGTACTCAAGATGGAGCTCATGGAAACAACTTCCTTCTTATTGGAAGAGGAAGAAATGACTCTCCAAGTTAGGTGAGAACACTGAAAATATTATTTATCTTTGTAATTGAAAAATAGTCCAGATTGGATAGATGCTTTCCTGTTTAGAAAGTGGATTGAGATTTTTGACGGACAACGACTTCCCATTGTAGTTAACATGGTAGGCATATTGATTGTCGATGTATCATAGACAGTGACTTCCCATTGTGGTTAACATGGGGAGTGGTCTAGGATAGTCATTCTTCTTGGCAGTCACTCTGAGTAGTGGTCAAGTAGAATGGTCTGCCTCGCCGGGCAGTCATTCTTTCAAAGTTCATAGTTGTGAGGAGTTTCGAAGAATGGTTCGTTTTGGAGGTTGATGCAGGACAAACATTCCTTAGGGCAGACTCATTCTCTCCAAGTTACACTTTATTTAGTATCGAAGGAATGGCCCAGGGTGGGGAATGGTCCAACCAGTTATTCCTTAGGGTAGACTCATTCTCTCCAGGTTACACTTTGTTTAGTGTCGGAGGAATGGCCCAGGGTGGGGAATAGTCCAGGCTCAACAATCAGGGACAGTCATTCCTTAGGGTTTATACATTCTCTCCAGGGTGTACTTTAATTAGTGTAGGAGGAATGGCCCAGGGTGGGGAATGGTCCAAACATTTCTTAGGGTTTATAGATTCTGTCCAGGGTTCACTTTGATTAGTGTAGGAAGAATGGCCCAGGGTGAGAAATGGTCTAGGCTCAAAAATCAGAGACAATCCTTCTTCCTTGGTGAAGAAGAATAGGGCAGATAGCCCATTGCTGATGAGGGAAGATATTCTTTCAGATCTCACAAACGTGAGTGAAATATTGGCCTAGATGATTCAGTTTATGTTTAACAATATTTTTATGTGCAGGATGGCATCAGATGATGGTGAATATGTTTCACTATTTTGAGGCAGATGTTCTTTCAGAGCTCAAAGATGTGAGTGAAAGATTGGCCCAGACAAATAAGTTTATATCATAACATTGTTTCTGTGCAGGTTGCTATCAAATGTTTGTTATGAAGACAATAGATATAGACTATTGTGGTGGATGTGTTCCACTATTAATGAGGTGGATATTCTTTCAGAGCTCACAGATGTGAGTGAAATATTGGCCCAAATAATTTAGTATATATCATAACATTGTTTCTATGTAGGTTGGTATCAGATGTTTGTTATGAAGACTGTATGACAGTAGATGAGGACTACTGTGGTGGATATGTTCCACTGTTCGCAACCATTACATTGTTGATCAAGTACTTGTGTGTTACTTGGTGTGGTAGTGAACCACATAATTGTAGTTATATACTACTATGAATAGACACAGGTGTGTTCTATCCTTTTTCTAATTACCTTGAAGACTATTAGCAGTTTATTGGAGATAATAATAATTCAGATGGATGATGAACGGAGATTTTCCAGACGAAAAATAGTTCAGAACTTTTACTCCTCTTGTATCACTCTATGATGAGAGTGACTTATCCAGCATCATATCTAATTACTCAGATGAAGTATGGTTTTGAGAGATGATGCAGCTGATGGTGATGGTCATGCTCATGATCTAGTCATAAAATAGTCTAGATGACTATATTGATGCTACCGGGTAAATGGTATGTTTTTTTGCTAAAGTCCATTACCTGTAAATACCTCTCTAGTTAGGAGGGAGTGTTAATATTATGGTAGTTGCGGGAGGTATTTACCTCCACATGTGAACTTGATGAGAATAGAAGACTCCGGGAAGCAAGAGAAACCCTAATGAGTTGGCTAATAACCCTAGAAGCCTTGTCGTCTCAAGAAGATAATTTATATTAGGTTATTAGCCTCCAAGAGAAGAAGTTGGCCAGAAATAATAATAATATACTAAACAGACACATATCTAGAAGGAGAAGTCGGCCCTAGCAAATCTGGCAGAACTAGTATAAATACAGGGCGCCAGTTCTCATTTGACAGCATCTCAGAATTGCAGTTCCCAGTTTGGTGTGCACTGTAGTTGCAGTCTTGTATGCAGGTTTGGATGAGAGCTGTTGGTGTAGCTGCAGCAGCAACAAGTTTTTCAGTATTGGCTTGAATATCTCTTGGATAGGGTTTGGGACTATCTGATCAGTATTTTGTGTTGCACTATCCTTGGAGAGAGGTGCGCTACCCTTTGTTTGGCTATCTAGCCTAGGGTTTGCTTCCGGAAGAATTCTCAGTCAAGGTTAAGGTGCTTGGAGGGAGGCTTCGACCTATGGTTGGGTGACGAAGGTATCGTCAATGGTAAAATGAGAAATCAGTTTTGCATGATAGAATGTCTAGTTAGGCGACTTTAGTAGCCTTAACCACTATGGACTCAAGTAGATATAGAGCCTCTTCTTCAATACTTTTTTGAGCCCGAGGTCTCTTTGACATGCTTATAGACTTACTAACAATTTTCTGACTTTGCTCCATGTTTGAATTGCTTGCAATAGTTCCACTATTAGACTTTCTACCACATGAGAGGAGTTGGTCTCTGGGCTGCTTAAATTAAGCTGAACAGGAAAAAATAAATTGAGTCCCACATATGGGTGTTCTTATTATTTTAAGATAATATATTGTGGCCACTAATTCTTGTGAAGTGTTTTCCATCAAATTTTTGATTGAATACATAATTAATTTGATTGGTTGTGCTCTTGTTTTGTGCATCATTTGTTTTTGCGCATATAGTGCCCGTGCTTTATGAAAAATATGAACATCAGGTTGATGCCTTCACATTCAAGGCAATGGATGAAGCTAAGAAGAATTATGAGACATTTGATGCCAAAGTTTTGAGCAAGATTCCAAGAGGCCCGCTGAAGGACAAGAGATTCTAGATGCGCCCCTTTAGTTGTTATTTATGGTGGATGTTAGCATGACTACTTTTTTCTAGTTTTGCTAGTTTCCTTTCTGTCCTTTGGCATGCCTAGAAATAGGTGCCCTAAATTGCAGATTTTTTCTGTTTGATTTGAGTCTAATCTACTTTTGAACTTGATCAACTGCATGATCTCAGTTTTCTATTAGGTCGTCTATTTACTTGGACATGCCCTATGTATTTAATTGGTCAGCATGGGATGTTTTAATTGTTTAATTTTCTTGAAAATCCCTAACTTGTTTCTATCAGCATGATATGATATTTTACATTCAATTTGTGTAAGAAATTAACATAATTGCAATTCTTACCCAATTAGAATGTTATCACTTTCCTTGCTTTGGCATCATTGCATTTTTACTGTAATGTTGTTGTTATATGTACCTAGAATTGAAACTTTAATAATTCATTGCATTTAATAACCATGGACATAATGAGAGGTTGGGAATGTCAGCTACAGGATCTAATCTTGCTTTCATACACAAATTTAATATGATAGTGTGAAGGGTTTGAATTGAATTTTGGCTTGTTAGTTTGTGGCCATTATAGATCCTAAAATCTTAATGGAAGAACTTGTGAACTGCATTTTAGTGGTTTCGGTAGTAGGACTACATTTGTTTTAACAGTCAAATGATGCATTAGACCCTTTTAGAAGCAATCTAAAACTGTCAATGAAGTGAGACAAAAGTAAAAAATAATAATTGACCAACTTCATAGGGAATGAATTGATTTCAAAGATTACACCCTTACCTCAACCAATAGGAAAAACGAAGAAAATATGCAGAGATGTATCATTGCAATACAATATCCAGTGTATAGAGCCTTGAGTTCGTAATGAGAGAGAGATTCAAACCCAATAGTGAGTGAGGGGCCGCAAACCCAAATAAAAAGCATGCTTGATTTTAGTTAATTACCTGCATCGCATGTTACTGGCTGGATTAGATGGTCGGTGATGAGATTCGTCATCTATTTTTGCAATAGGTCTTGAACTAAACTATGAGGTATTTCAAAAGAATAGGTTGTTTCCCCCCACACCTGTATGGATGGACAAAACCTGTGGGTGCTTCTTATTTATCTTGATCTCGGTATAGACCTCTTCCTTGACCCTTGATTCTATACCTCAAGCTCTACCTCAAATTCCCTTATCGTTGTGCAACTGGATTTGCATTTTCATTTATAATATTCCAACTAAAAATCGGGGACTTGGAGAGTGTTAAGTGCATACCTCTTGGCTCGTCGAGGATCAATAAATGCAAGTTCTTGGATATTTTTTGCTGCCATTGCCTTCTTGGTCTCTAATGACTCTGAGGACAGTTGATTTATTTGCAATGAAGATGAACCATCCATGGAATTTCTATGATGATGATGAGGCCGACTAGGCACTGCAGAACCAAGGTTCCCCCTCATACCTTCCAGGTCACCTTCCAATCCATAAAACACAGCATCGACAAAAAGACTTCTTGAATGGTGTATTGGGTCCCACTTTCAACCAACACTTCAAATCTAGAAAAATGACATCGACATAAAGACTTCTTGAATGGTGTACTAGGTCCCACTTTCAACCAACACCTGGATGTGGTAATTGAAATGTGGTGTGAAGTTACCTAATAACAACACTCTAGAAATAGGTAGCTAGCAAATGGAAATTGGTAATTGCAATGTGTTGTGGGCTATTCAAACAAATTTCTATTAGAATATCTAGGATGTTGACAAATAGACCAGATATATTCCTCCCGCTCCCACAACCAACTCCCCTTCTTCTTCTTCAGTATTTTCCAAGTGACCGAAACCCATCCAAATATTGTCTTTGTTGCTACTAGAACTACTGAATCAATTGTTACATATCCTGAATCAAATGAATCAACTGTAGCTTCATTGTCAGATTTTATTTCTCCCACACCCTGGGGGGGTTGGAGCACATTAGGAATTTTAGCCGTTCAAACCAATGACTAGGGATGGGTGGTCCATAAACTGGTCTTGCTGGCTGCAATACCCGCACCAAATACATTGGCCATTATATTCTTTGAGAAAATCAAATCCCATACATATTTTATCATCACCATGAGCTCCCCATATAGCAGCAACTCCCGAAGGAGACACCTACTCGATAGATAAGGTGGAGAAGATAGGGGTGGACACCATTTCTGAAGGGTACTATCATGCCATGCACCAAGTTATGGTGCATCATGAATGACTGATCGATCCATGGTTAGTTCCATGCGTTGATAGACAAATCGACGTTCATTACTTGGATTCATGCTGAGCCTATCGGTATTCGTATTGATTCATCGAAGAAGTTTCGAGCTGCTTGACCATCGGGAGAGGGTTTTCTTTAGGAAAAAATGCAGTTTAGGAAAATATGCAGATAAAACATAAGTGCGGGGATAAGTTGGTTGTCTTGAAAAGGTGATGGATATGAGCGATGGATATGACATGGGAAATCTGGTCAGAGTTTGGAAGCGGTGGTGGATATGACGGGGGAAAGATGGTCAAAGTTTGCAAGCGGTGGATATGGCTAAGGTAAGCTCGCCAGAGTTTGCAGGAGATAGATATGGTTTCATATCTTCAATAAGTAGGTGTCATCCTCATAAAAGCTTTAAAAAAAGTTTAAACAAAGTTACAATATTATCTAACTTACTGTTCACAAAATGCATCATATGAGAGCCAAACTTAAGATGGATTGGCATATGACTTATAGATGAAAAATTAGATTAAATATATGAAAAATGAATACTTAGGTTATGTAAGATGGCTCCGCAATAATACATCAATTTGTCTAGCCAATAGGATGTTTGAGAAACTTAATTTAAATATTATAAAAAATTAACTTTTAATTCGTTCCTATATACAAGTTTGGACTATCAAAAAATGTTTTTAGTCAAACTCAAATTAATTAATGGTCAACAC
>ML787005.1:105460-145730 GCA_009831015.1 Picea engelmannii | reverse complement strand
AGAATTAAATGAAATCTACAGAAGACAAGGTGTTTTGATTCCTTCCTTTCTGAGCAGGAACCCTTAACCCAATCTCTGGCTAGCACACTTGCAGAAGTAAATGAAATCTACAGAGGGAAGGATGTTCTGATTCCTTCCTTTTTGAGCAGTAACCTTTAACCCAATCTCTGGCTAGCCTCATAAAATCATCACACAAGACTGCTGATAAAAAGAATTATGAATTTCATTCAATAAACTAAGACAGAGTCAATAGTGTTTCAGCAAAGCGGAATTCATTAAAAACAATGTTTCAGCAAACAAAAGTTAATCAAAGCGTAAACAGAAATTGTACTAACACACTTCTAAACTAATGGGTGAATCTTGTGAAGAAGGTGGGCCCTCCCTTCTCACAAGATTCCCCTGAAATGAAAAAGCTAGAGAAGGATACTCAAAGCAGTCTTATATTCATCTGTTGAAATATCACATTACAATTTGGAAAATAGAATACATCCCGCTTCTCTGGAGTTGCTTCAATACATAAAACTTGGATCCCTCGAATGATGATTTCCTCTTATTTAAAGAGGAAATCCCTTCGATACAATAATTAGAATGCATATCTGAGTCCTATCCTTAGTCGGATCTACTTTCTAAATCAGCATAGGATGTCCTAGTCTTACGCAACAGAATGCTATTATAGGAGCTGAATGAGGTATTGTTGTTATGACTGGTGTAACAACTTATTCTCATTGTTGCTGATGTTGTTTTGGCATCGCAATTCGCAGGTTGTTTCAGCCACGTGAATTGCGCTCTGACTATGTCGACATTCTTGTATAGGAGCGACAGTTATAGCTTTGTTGACCGCTTGACTGTAATGGCTTCCTTTGAGTTTCAGCATTGTCGGTCCTGGTGGTTTCCTCTGTGTTTCAGCATCTACAACTCTGGAYTGTGTAACAACTCCGTGTTTCAGCATCTGCGACCTTGGACTATAAGACAGCTCTGTATTTCAKCATCAGTTCTGTGTTTCAGCAACAGTGACCTTGGACAGTTCTGTGTTTCATCAATAGGCCTCAAATGCTAATCTGCAGTTTTGAACACTTATGCATTTCTAATCAATGGTCAAGTACAAGAGTGATGTAAAATATTATGCAAAATAGATTAAACGTATAGTAATGAGAAGGGACATTGTATACCTTTGGGATGATCAGATAAAGTGATAGTATGAGTCTAAATATGGGTGATCAAGAGTATAATAGTGGCAAAAATTATAGGCAAAAAGGTACATTGTGTGGTCCTAACATCCCCCCCAACTCAAGGTGTTGCGTGTCCTCAGGCAACTCACTCTGAATCAGAGTCTAGATACCGACTCTGATCATGTAAGTTACTCAAGTTGTAACTGTGGGAGGTACTATCTGTCGGCATTCTGAACCCTTGCACCTGCTGCAATCTTTGCCATGCTATTATTTCTGCCTTCTTAGGCAGCTTATAACTAACTTGATACCTTTCTATTAGAAACCAGAGAATGGGAAAATAAAACCGGTACCCTATCCAATTTTTAGCACAATGTCTAACACACTGGATATAGTTGGGTATCCTGGAAATTGCTACTTCTAAGTTGGTAGGACCAAAAGGATTGTGCTGTTGTCTCTTCTCAGTGGATTGCTGCCAAAATAGGTTATTGTCCTAGAGGGCAGGCATCTCTATGGATCTGATGATGTGTTCACAATCCTGGAGCACTTCTGATTGTAGCTGCTGAACATGTTCAGTCACCCCTGATTGTTTTAAGAACTCATAATATTGTGAGATAAAGGTAGCTTCCCTCTGTGATTCTGGTCTAATCCAGAGGAGGCGATTATCTTCATTGTGCTTGGCAGCCAAAAAGTCATCTTGCCAAATGATTTGATTGAGGAGCAAGGAAGTAAATGCTCGAATTTGAACGTCCCCAACAAGGGGATTTATGTTTAGAAACCTGTTTTTTGGAATAGCCTCATTATAAAAGTAAGCCTCATAGAGGAGGTGTTGATCCTTGGTAGAGGCAGCTACAAAAGTTTTGATAAAATCTGCTGATTGTATTACTGCATGGGGTTTACCTTCTATAATGGACTTGATCTGAAACCATGTGAGTCTCTCCATCAGAAATAAGGAGTAGTTTCAAGATGGCTTCCTTGTGGCCAGTAGCTTCTGCACCAAATCAAATACCAGGACCAATCTACCTTTCAATTCTTTGTTCTTCTTCTTAAGCTCACGAGCTTCCTGGTGTATTTGTTCTAATACTTCCCAATTTGAGTAAGTATGGTTGATCCAGATTTGTTTGTGCACTTGCAAGTTTTTGGCCTAAGTTTCAGCATATTCTTTCTTCCATTTTTGTATTTCTGCGTGTTCATCCCATAGCTGAGTTTGTGTTTCAGCGTTAGAAGTAGTGGGATGAGGTAAGGTTTGAGTGGATTATTCCCTGGAAGCGGGGAGATTGATTTGGTTGGGAGGTGTGAATTCCTCCATAGGCACTATCTGTACAGCCTTGTTGACACAGGTAGGGGCTTCGTTTGTTGCAATGGAGGGCTCAACCTTAAGTTTGGGAGGGCCTGCTGGTTCTTGTGTTGCAGCAGGTTCAATCTTAAGCTTGGGAGGACCTGTTGGTTCTTGTGTTGCAATAGGTTCAGTCTTAAGCTTGGAAGGGCCTACTGGTTCTTGTGTTGTAGCAGGTTCTGCCTTGCCTACAAAAGGTGAAGGAATAGGGGTTGCTCCTGGCACTGGCACTTGAATTATATTATAGCCTGCTTTATAGTAAATATCTCCACATTAGCAACACATGTAATCTTTACATAAGTTCTCTATAGTTTTCTCGGACGAGGTTGTTGTTCAAGCTAAGGTGTACGACTCTAGTTATTTTTCATATGATTCCCTTTCCCTGGCTAATTCTTGATGATATGCTTCCACTTGAGACTTTAAAAACTCATTTTCTTCCAAGAAAGTGACCATTGTTTCTTTTGGTTGTTGAGGAGGAATTGTAGGTATGGAAGCTGCTCCTTGTGTTTCAACTTCTTGGTGCAGGAAAAGTAAATTTGCAACCCCCTAAGCCTCTAATTCATGTATATCAATTTCTATGTCAGTGGCTGGTTCTTGTGTTTCAGCCACTGAATGGGTAGCTGGTTTTTTAGCTGCTTGGCCTGAGGAGGGTGGTGTTGTAGCATTCCGAGCCTCTGATTCCTATAATTCAATGTCGAAGTCAGTGGCTGGTTCTTGTGTTTTAGCCACTGGATGGATAGCTGGTTTTAGTGTTTCAGCTACTTTATTTGAAACAAGTGATGTCTGGGCATCTAGTTCCTGTAACTCCATGTCAAAATCAGCGGTTGGTTCTTGTGTTTCAGTCGTAGTTGTTTCTTGTGTTTCAGCTATGGCTAGTTCTTGTGTTTCAACCACTGAGTGGGTAGCTGGTTCTTGTGTTTCAGTGCTCGTATGTGAAAAAGGCAAAGATCCCAGGATTGGGGAGGTTGGAGGTGTATAGGGTATCAGTCGAATTGGTGGGGAATCTAGGGTAGTGGTCATAAAGGGTGGTCTCATTGAGGCTCTTGTTCTCTTTTTGCGCAAGAAGGGTGGAAAGGGGGGAACTTGTTTTCGTTTTCATGAGGGTCTTTCGTTAATGATGGGGCAGGTGACATTTTCAGGTTCAGAGTCATCACTGAGAATATGAAGGGCGGGAGTGGATGACTCTGGTATGGTATGTGGTGGATTTGGTGGGGTAGGGGAATTGACTGGATTGGTTGGTTCTGAGGGCGGGATATTGGGTACTTCGGGGATGTCTGGGGGGTTTTGTTACTGCTGCTCCTGGGGAATTTCAGCAGTTGGTTGAGGGTTTATGGGTGGGTTATCTAGTGGACGGTTTTGTTGGTTAAAACCCCTGTTGATGAGTAATTTAACAAGACGGTGGTGGGTAAGTGACAGGGTTGGATCTTTGGTCTTTCGATAGTAATGTACCATATTATTCAAATAGCCCAGCAAATAATAGGGGAGATTGACCCGTCTATTATGCCTTAAATGAGAAAGTAGAAGAAAGTCATGTTGGTAGACTACCTGATAGTGACCTTCACAGGTCAGATAGTGCTTGATGAATCTGGCGACCTCCAACCATGGTGGTGGTAGTGAGCTGAGCTGAACACCCCTTCCCTTCAATACAATTCTTTCCTCAGGCAGGAAGAGGCTCTGCTGGACATCCCTAATGATATGCTTTCGACTGAACATTCAACTACCATCGCTAGGGAGGCCTGAGATCTCTGCTATGTCTTCTTCTGTTACAGATATTTGGATGCCTGCGATGACAGAATGGTTCTCCTGCAGATTTCGGGCGAACTATAGGACTTGTTGTTCATTATATCTTTGAAGCCTGCGGAAGTAATTAAGCCACCCTGCCTGCTCGAATATTTGATACGCTGCTGGATAGTGTTCGAGCAGCACTGTGGTGGCGGGTTCATTTTGTATGACATCTCCTCCCATGGCTACTAGCTTAGTAAGATACAACGTCGAGAGTTTGTGTATCATCTCTGGCACAGAGTGAGTTTTCTGAGGGATTATATGCAGGAATAGTAGTTAAATGCACGAAAAGGTGATGAAGTGGGGATGGCGGTGGTGAAATCGGATGAAATGATGGTATCGTAGATTTGACGTGTACTTCCCCTCCCATCAAGTGCGATTAGTAATAATGGAACTTGAATGGTCATAATGGCTTAAAATCTTTCTCATTAACTATAGCCTAACTGAATTACATAATATTTACGTACCTCGTCTTACCGTTTGATTCATTCTGCCAACGAGATATCATGCCTATCCGTGGTAGTCCTGTGGTGGAGACCTTTGATTGTGTCAAGGGTTTGCTGATGAACTATAATCTGAGGGTGTAGAAGCTTGCTAACAGACGATGGTGAAGGACTGGTGTTTTAGCAACAGAGAAGAATGAAACAATTTCTATAGATGAAGAACTGCTGATGAATGGTGTTTCAGTATCGGAAGAAAGTCAAACGTGCTGAAAAGTGGTGTTCCAGCATCGGAAGAAAGTCAAAAGTGTTGAACAATGGTGTTTCAACATCGTGAAAAAGTCGAGAGTGCTGAATAGTGGTGTTTCAGCATTGAAGAAATTGATGAAGGGTTGCTGACAATGGTGTTTCAGCAACGGAAAAATAAAATGACGACGGGTTGTTGACAATGGTGTTTCAGCAACGGAAAAAGAAAAGGTGAAACAATTGCTGGACGGAGTTGTTTCGTCGATGAAATATGGTGAGGAAATGGTGGACTGTAGTGTTTTCGGAATGGGAAGAAAAAGTGTTGAACAATGGTGTTTCAGCATCGGGGAAAAAGTCAACAGTGCTGAGTAATGGTGTTTTAGCATCAGAATGGGAAAGGCGAAACAATTACTAGACGGAGTTGTTTCGTCGATGAAAGATGGTGAGGAAGTGGAAAAAAGGTTTTCGAGCCATGGTGGGGGAAAAAGGTGTGAGTTTGGTGTTTCATTAATGGAGGAAAGAGGGTGGTTTGCTGACAGTGGTGTTTCAGCAACAGAGAAAAGTCAAAAGTGTAGAACGGTGGTGGTTCGGCCTCGGAAGAAAGTCAAGAGTGCTAAGCAGTGGTGTTTCAGCAGTGTGAAGGTCAACAGTGTTGAACAGTGGTGTTTCAGCATTGTGAAAGTTAACAGTGCTGAACAGCGGTGTTTCAACATCGTGAAAGCTCGTCTCTCTGAAGTGGAATCGTCCTCTTCTGGTGGCTGTGCTTCGATTGGGAATCTACAAAAATGACTGTAGCATAGTATTTCTTGACAGGGATTATTAGAAAACAAAATCTAATCTAATCTAACACTAAAAAAAATCAATCTTAAAAGAATTAATTGATATTAGGGGTAGAAACCCCCTCGAGGAAGAGAAAATGGGCGTCTGCCATGCATGTGGCCTTAAAATCTTCTTTAGAAATAGGTTGCTGGTACAGAAGGAGCCGATGACCATTTACAAGTAACGGGGTTCTGGAGTCATCGATTGTGAGGAGCCTTACTGTTCCATTGGGGAAACCTGTGTCTACTTCGTAAGGTCCAAGCCATCTTGTACGCAGTTTTCCTTGAAATTCTTTGAACCGGGAATCATACAATAGGGCCCAATTACCTTTTTGGAACTGCTTATTTTTGATATTTTTGTCATGCCATTTTGATCTTTGCTGTTGAATTATGGTTGTTTGTTGAATGGCATCTAGTCTTTTCTCCTCTAGTTCATTAGACTACTGCAACCTGGCTGTCTGTGCATCAGTTAGATCAAGGTTGGAAGCTAAAGCAGTCCTTAAGGTTTTTATCTCAAATTCCACAGGAAAGACAACACTCTTTCCATAGACTAATTCATAGGGATAAAATTCTGTAGTGTTTCTCCAGGTAGTTCTGTAGGCCCATAGTGCTTCAAGGAGCCTGTGGGACCAATCCTTTCTACTTTCCTTCATTGTTTTTGTGAGAATGGATTCTATTACTTTGTTTGTTCTTTCCACCTGTCCATTGGCTTGGGGGTGGTATGATGTAGTCATTCTCTGCTTAATATGATATTTCTGAAGGGTGGATTTGAACCCATGAGAGTTGAAAGGAGGTCCTCCATCTGTAACTAATTCTTTTGGCATTCCAAATCTGGTGAAGATGTCTTTAAATAAGAAATCTATAACTACTTATTCATTCACTCTGTGGAGTGCCTTGGCTTCCACCCATTTAGTCATGTAGTCTGTGTAGACCAGTATATAAAGTTTTTGGTTGGATGGAGGGTTGATGGGTCCTATGAAGTCTAAGGCCCATATTTCAAATGGTTCAAGTACTACCTGGGGGTTTAGTGGAATTTCATCTCTATGATTAGGTTGGCCTACTCTTTGGTAGCTATCACAGGCCTTGACATATTTCTTTGCATCTTTGAAGAGTGAGGGCCAATACTACCCCATCCTGAGAATTTGATATCTTGTTCTTTTGTCAGCAAAATGCCCTCCACAAGGGCCATCATGACAAGATTTCAATAGATCATACACCTCATATTCTCAAACACACCTTCGGATTTCTTGATCATCTCCTGTATGGAAAAGGTACCCACTTATCCAACTATACCAAGCACTTTGATGAACAATACTTTTTTTCTCTCGGTAGGATAGATGTGATGGAAACTTTCCTGCAACCAAGTAGTTAGCAATATCTGCATACCAAGGTGAGTGAGCAGAAACTGCAAATAGATATTCATCAGGAAAGGAGTCATCCATTGGGGTATCATCATCAGGTTTCAAATGAGAAAGGAAATCAGCAACTACATTCTCTTTTCCTGGTCTATCTACAATTGTGATATCAAATTCTTGCAATAACAGTAGCCATCTGGTGACTCTAACATTTGTGATAGGTTTATTCCTTAAGTACTTGATAGCTGAGTGATCAGTATGGACAAAATTAGAATAGCCAGTAATGTAATGTCTAAATTTGTTAATTGCATAGATAAATTCTAGGAATTCCTTCTCGGTGACTGTATAATTGAGTTCAGCAGGAGACATATTCTTGMTGATGAAATATATAGCATAAGGGAGGTGATCTTCTTCCCGGCCCAAGACAGCTCCTATAGTAGTGTCTGAGGCATCGGAGGATATGTGAAAGGGGAGTGTCCAATCAGGTCCTCTAAGGATAGGAGCTGTAGATAACTGATGTTTAAGTGTACTAAATGCTTCTTGACAAAAATTAGTCCAATTGAATTCAGCATTTTTCATCAGTAAAACAAACAGGGGAGAAGCTATTTTGGAGAAATTCTTAATAAATCTTCTGTAGTATCCAGCATGTCCTAGAAAGCTTCTTACCTCTATTTGGGTTTTTGGAGTAGGAATATCCTTAATGACTTGTATTTTGGATGGGTCTACCTGAATTCCTTGAGATGAGATAAAATTTCCAAGCACTATTCCTTCACTCATCATCATATGGCATTTTTCTGTGCTTAAGGAGAGTTGGGCTTGTATGCATCTTTTAAGTACCTTATCAAGGTTTTCCAGTGCTTCCTGAAAAGAAACACCATAAGGAGTAAAGTCATCCATAAAAATTTCCATAGAGTCATTAAGCATGTCAGAAAAAATTCCTAAAACTTCCCTTTGGAAGGTTGCTGGTGCATTACATAGTCCAAATGGAAGGACTCTATAAGCAAAGGTTCCCCAAGGGCTGGTGAAGGTGGTTTTATCTTGATCTTGAGGTGCAATTTTAATCTGGTTGTACCCACTGAAACCATCTAAGAATGAGAAAAATTTATTCCCTGACAAATTATCTAATACTTGATCAATGAATGGTAGTGGAAAGTGGTCTTTCTGAGTGGCTTTATTTAAAGCTCTGTAATCCACACATACTCTCCATTTCCTGTTCTTTTTAGGAACTATTACCAATGGGGACACCCATTCACTATCTGATATAGGATAGATAAACCCTACATTAAGCAAATTTTGAAGTTCTTCCTTAAGGATTTCTCTTAAATTTGGGTTCATTCGTCACTGAGGTTGACAGATTGGTCGACAATCTTCCTTAATATATATTCTATGAGTACATAATTCAGGGGAGATTCCCTTCATATCTGTGTAATCCCATGCGAATGCTTCTTTATTTTCCCGAAGTAACTTCATTAACTATTGTGTTTCAGCATTTGTCAAATGAGGGTTTATATTTAATGTTTTGCCAGGTTCAATTTCAACCAGTATGCTTTTGGAGGAGATGGTTTTAGGTGTTTGAGGTGGGCTTTATGAAATGAGGTTTTCTTGATTATCAGACTCCAACAGTGCAGTTAATTGATTATGAATTTGTGGAGTGACAGAGGAGGGATCGCAGATAAAATTATTGATGATTTCATCCTCAGTAGAGTCCTTTAGGCTTAAAGCTTGTCCGATAGTCAGAAGAGGTTGAGTAGGTTGATCCTCAAAATCTACCCATACAGAATTATCATTATTAGCCAGGGGTGTAGCATGAGGATAAAGTGTAAGTTGCTTCATTTCATAACCGTTTGAAATTGTCATTGACCCTGATCTACAGCTGATAAAATCATATGTTGTGGCTAGCCAAGGTCTACCCAGAATTAGAGGGTGGCCCCCCAACTTTGTTTTGGGTTGCAACACTGTAAAGTCGACTGGATAATTCCATGATTCCACAGAGATACTGATGTCTTCAATGACTCCTTCTGGTTTAATTGTGGATTGGTCAACCAATTCTAGGATAGTTGGGGTCTCTCTGACTTTATCTTGTAATTGTAGCAGTTGTAAGGTCTCTAAAGTCATGATATTGATGGCTGCACCTAGGTCTACCAGGACTCGAGGGATTATCATTTTTCCCACTTGTATTGTAACAGTAGGGTGGCCAGGATCGCCATATTTGACTGGGGGAGTCTTGCCTAACATTAATGCGGACAGATCTCCCATAACATGGACTGTAAGGGGATCCTTAGTTTTCCTACCAGGATTTTTAACACAGATATCTTGCATTGTCCTAGCATAGATAGGCACGTTGTGGAGTGCTTGTAGTAGAGGAATTTTAACATATAAATTTTGTAATTCCCCTAGAATATTAAAGGTTGGTGGTTCAGGCATTTTGGTTAAGGCTAAACACTCAGGAAATGGTGTTGTTTTAGCAGCATTGTTAGAGGATGATTGTACCTTTTCAGGTACATCATGCTCTTTTGTTTCCTCTTTGTCAGAAGAGGTAACATCAACTATGGTCGGTTACACTATTCTCCCGGATCAAAGATGGATATCGTTTCATTGTGCAGGGAGGAAAGTGTAGGCTGGTTATAAATATCAATGCACTGCACAGCTTTATTATTCGGGTTGGGGTTAGGTTGCACAGGTAGCTGGGGTCTCATCATTTGATTGTTTTGAGGAGTACCTGCTGGTAGGGAGAGTGGTTGTGAGAATTGAGGTAATTGGTTTTGAAAGGGGGGTTTTTTTCCTCTCCAATTATGATTCCATTGATTNTGATATGGCTGTTGTTGTGGAGGCCAAGAGGTCCACATTGAGGGATCAACAAAGGGTGGGTTATTTTGTTGCATGGGTGGGCAAGTTTGTTGCATGGGTGGGTAAGTTTGTTGCATGGATGGGTAATTCGTTTGATTAGTGTATTGCATTTGATTGTAAGGGGGGTAACTCATTTGATTGAAAGCAGAGTAATTATTCCAATGATTAGGAGATGAAAATGGTACGTTAGAGTTCATACCTTGTCCTCACAGTTTCTATTGTCTCCTTTGTGTCATCAGATAGAGAACTTCATCTTCTTTGTCTGTTGGTTGTAATGCTACCTTGATCCCTGGTAAAGATGGACAATTTTGGGTATCATGATCTTTGTCACAGATAGTGCAGATTGGTTTTCTGTCTAGTGGACATTCTCTTCGTGGGTGCTTGTCTCTACATTGAGAACAAAAGATGGACAAGGATGCTTCTTCTTCTGCTTGCTTTTTCTTAATTTGCAGGGTATCCATTTGTGAGGCAAAAGAGCTTAACATTTCAGTTTTAAAATCTTCAAGTAAATTACCTATCTCGGCTCTTGTTGCTCCCCCACTAGATGATTTGTGGACTCTTGAAAATGTGGTGTTCCTGTTGTTCAATCTGTTTCTTGAAGCTCCCCTTGAACGTATTTTGCATAAATTGACAATTTCATCGTATGATTCCTTAGATATGTCCCCTTTCCCAAACATATTCAGCATATCCAGAGAGTCATCCCTTACCCCTTTTAATAAAATAGTTTTGAGAATATCCTTACTTACATTTGGATGACTGGATCTTTGTAGATTGTATTGTAGCCTCTCTACAAAGTCTTCTAGATTCTTGCCCTCTTTTTGCATAATTTTAAATAGCTCCTCCCTCTTTTCTCTCGTTCGGCAGCAGTCCTGGTACTTGTTCAGAAATTTCTGTTTCATTTGGTCCCATGTTGTGATTACATGGCCTCCAAGACTCATAAACCATCTTAGTGCATTCCCTTTTAGTGTTGCTGGAAATAACTTCAGTTTTTTAGCATCAGAAACGTAATCATAGCTTCTACATAATATATCAAACTCAAACAGAAATTCATCAGGATCCTCTGAAGATAAACCATGAAAATTAGGCAATGATGAGAGTGGAATGTTTTTCATGGGGGTTGTCCCTCTAGGGAGATCGCCAATAGGGAATCCTAGTGTAGAGAAAGAGTTTTCATCTTTTACCTCGAATTCAGTACCTGCCTGTTCCTCGTGATGAAATTATTCATTGTACTCATCCATGTTTCCCTCTGTTTGCTCTCCTGCTGCACTTTCTCTGTCCCCAATGTCTCCTACTGGCTTCTGGACTGTCTTCGGACTCCAAACTTCTTTCCCTATTCCAAAAATTGCTCGAAATGAAGGCTGGGAGTTCTGTTTTTGAAGGTTTGGTCGTTGAGCAGCAGATTCAAACTTAGATAAAATCTCGTCAATGAAAGTTTTTCTTCCTCCTTTTCCTTTTCCCTTGCCACCTATAGGGTTAGTGTCTTTGGGGTCTTTCATGCATTCTTTTTATCTAAAGAAAAGAAATCACAAGTGCTTTTGAAATCTATAGCTATCTTCCCTAGCAACGGCGCCAAAATGTTGGTCACTATAATTGCTTAATTGATTCAAACAATCAAGTGATACATAAATTATCAACCCAAGGAAGTCTTTTTATTTCAAAGATAACCACACACTATATATTCTCAATTCCAAAAGCAACTTAGTGTTGTAGTAAGGAAACTTATACTAATCACACTATTGAATAAACTGATGTTCTGAATTAAATCACAGGAAAGCAACTTCCCTATTGCAGATTTTAAATAATAATCTAAGAATCCTGGATTACATTAGAATAACATTTGCAATGTGAAAGAACAACTATTCTGCAACCAGAGAACAAGACCCTTACTCTCAAACAGAGACTGCAATACTAACACTCCTTCATGAAAACAGTAAGCAGAAGACTATTAACTCTATCTAACAGAGAACAAGGCCATCTAGTTCCTTCCTTTCTAAGAAGGAGCCTTAAGCCTTATTTCTGTTTAGCACACTTGTGAAGTTGAGGTTTACAGAGAACAGGATAGTCTGATCCCTTCCTTTCTAAGAAGGGACCCTTAACCCAGTTTCTGGCTAGCACACTTGCAGAAATAATGGAAATCTACAGAGAACAGGATGTTTTGGTTCCTTCCTTTCTGAGCAGGAACCCTTAACCCAATCCCTGGCTAGCACACTTACAGAATTAAATGAAATCTATAGAAGACAAGGTGTTTTGATTCCTTCCTTTCTGAGCAGGAACCCTTAACCCAATCCCTGGCTAGCACACTTGTAGAATTAAATGAAATCTACAGAAGACAAGGTGTTTTGATTCCTTCCTGTCTGAATAGGAACCCTTAACCCAATCCCTGGCTAGCACACTTACATGATTAAATGAAATCTATAGAAGACAAGGTGTTTTGATTCCTTCCTTTCTAAGCAGGGACCCTTAACCCAATCTCTGGCTAGCACACTTGCAGAAGTAAATGAAATCTATAGAGGGCAGGATGTTCTGATTCCTTCCTGTCTGAGCAGGAACCTTTAACCCAGTCTCTGGCTAGCCTCATAAAATCATCACAAAAGACTGCTGATAAAAAGAATTATGAATTTCATTCAATAAACTAAGACAGAGTCAGTAGTGTTTCAGCAAAGCAGAATTCATTAAAAATAGTGTTTCATCTAACAAAAGTTAATCAAAGCATAAACAGAAATTGTACTAACACACTTCTAAACTAATGGGTGAATCTTATGAAGAAGGTGGGCCCTCCCTTCTCACAAGATTCCCCTGAAACAAAAAAGATAGAGAAGCATACTCAAAGCAGTCTTATATTCACCTGTCGAAATATCACATTACAATTTGGAAAATAGAATACGTCCCGCTTCTCTGGAGTTGCTTCAATACATAAAACTTGGATCCCTCGAATGATGATTTCCTCTTATTTAAAGAGGAAATACCTTCGATACAATAATTACAATGCATATTTGAGTCCTATCCTTAGTCGGATCTACTTTCTAAACCAGCATAGGATGTCCTAGTCTTACGCAACAGAATGCTATTACAGGAGTTGAATGAGGTATTGTTGTTACGACTGGTGTAATAGCTTCTTCTCATTGTTGTTGATGCTATTTCAACATCGCAATTCATGGGTTGTTTCAGCCACGTGAATTACACTCTGACTATGTCAACATTCTTGTATAGGAGCGACGATTATAGCTTTGTTGACCACTTGACTGTAACAGCTTCCTTTGAGTTTCAGCATCGTCAGTCCTGATGATTTCCTCTGTGTTTTAGAATTTGCAACTCTGTCTCCATGTTTCAACATCTGTGACCTTGGACTATAAGGCATCTCTGTGTTTCAGCAACAACGACCTTGGACAGTTCTGTGTTTTAGCAATAGGCCTCAAATGCTAATCTACAGTTTTGAACACTTATGCATTTCTAATCAATGTTCAAGTACGAGAGTGATGTAAAATATTATGCAAAACAGATTAAATGTATAGTAATGAGAAGGGACATTGTATACCTTTGGGATGATCAGATAAAGTGATAGTATGAGTCTAAATATGGGTGATCAAGAGTATAATAGTGGCAAAAATTATAGGCAAAAAGGTACATTGTGTGGTCCTAACAGGTGACTGGTCCAACCACTATAGCTATAGTTTCAGAGGAGCTGATAAGATAGAGAGTTGGTGCTACAACTTCAGTCCATTAGAGATTGATGAGGAGGAGCAATAGGACATCATGGAGGCTTGAGCCTCACTTAGCTTCTGAGACGGACAAATTAGGTTCTGGATCCACTTCAGGTGGAAGTTACTTAGAGAGAGGCCAAGTTGATGACTCTTGGTGAGATACCAAGAGGGGGAGACTCTTGGTGAGAGGCCAAGAGTAGGAGGAAATCCTTGGTGGGAGACCAAGGTGTAGATCCTTGGTGTGATGCTAAGATCTAGGTGATCTTGGATAGATGGAGATTCAGTGTCATTTATGGATCACACAGATTGAGCAGATCTACGAAAGATTCCACTTTCAATGATCATGGTACAACCATACTCACCGAGTATATGCTAGGAGGCAACCATGTCCTCTACAGGAACAAGATTGGTGGTGATGAGCACTTTCCTTGGTAAGAGGGAGTGTTGAGATTTGGGTACCTTGGGAAGTGGTCCCCATGTGCTTATGAGTCTCTAAGCACAAAGGGGGAAGACTATTACCCTTGTACTTTAATTTATGATTCTAATTTCACTTTGACTTAGGATATTTAATTCAAAAGTGAAATATGTCACTTAAGCATGAAAGTGATAATTATTTCACAATGTGGGTGAATTAATAGACATAAAGCAACTAAGGAAAGTGGGTTTCCTTAGTGATATTTTTGGATGAGATCTCACCATTATTTAGACTTGGCTAGATTGGATCTAGGTCATTGATCTATTAGGTCTTAGCCAAAGGAGACTAAATTGAGGGTATAGTGCATTTTGAGATTCATTCTTCACTTGTGCATTTTGGAGAAGAGGAGGGGCACATTTCGCAAGGAGAAAAGGGTGCACTTGATGAGGGTTTGAGTAGAAACCCTTGAGATCTTGAGGAGGAAGATATTGTTGTCTTGAGCTTGCATGGAGAGGTTATCCATGGAGATTTAGATTCCATTCCTTGGAGGGTGCATGCTACATGGAGGAGGGATGAATTTACTAGAGGAGGCACACACATTCCTTGTTATGATCACTTGGAGAGGAAGAGAGGGATCCTTGAGATGAGGTTAGTTGCATGAGGAGGCTAGAGCTTGGGCGCATGCTTTAATGGAGGGAGGAATTCAACTATTGGCCTTATAGAAAGAAAACCACATAGTTGAAACTTAGAGCCATACTAGGTTCAAGGACATACCTTAGGTGGCACCCTCATAGGACCTCAGAAAATATACATGGTATCAGAGCCAAAGGTGGCTTAGACTCGCTGATTTTGGAGCACTTTTGTGGGCAGTTTGGCGAGGTTTTTTATCAGAATTGTTGGTTTTTTTGGGAAGCAAGTTTTAAGTCTAAAATAGTGGGTAAACTTCAGATATGAAGGTACCTCTCATTCAGTGCCAGTTGGACAACTCGGGGCGGACTTTGGACAGATAGTTGACAGTGGTTGTGGACACTTTTGTTGGGATGATTTTTGACACTTGTGGATAGCCTCTTTTCACGCTTGTGTGGACATGTGTGAGGCTGTAGAGTATGACCTATTTTCACTCCTACTAACTAGGAGTGAGGTTGGGGTTTTTATTGCCTCTTTTCACACCTGTGTTGACAAGAGTGAGGAAACGTTCCTTTTCATTTGGAGCATAAGAGTGAGCGCAGTTTGGTAGACATGTTAGTATCTCATATGCATGTGGAGGATAGGCTAGCCAGGGCTAGAAATTGGTCACCTTGGAAGACAAGGATGGTCTTTGTCTTAGAGGAACTGGAGCTATGAGACATAGTCAAGGAAGTTGTTCCTCCCATTCCTTTCACTACTCCCATCTTGGTGGCAGAGTTCAGGAAGAGGAACAACAAGGTAAAGAGGATCATTTGTGATGTTGTGAGAGATCACATTATTCCCCACTTGACTGAGAAGACTTGTGCATATGAGATGTGGGAATCTCTATGCAAGTTGTACGAGAGATCTAATGAGAACCAAAAGTTCGTTCTTCATGATTGACCGAGGAGCATTCGCATGCTCGAGGATTAGTTGGTTACTTCATTCCTTGGTAGATACACCTAGATCAGAGACGAGCTTGGATCTGTCAGAGACATGGTGAACCCTAACTCTTTGGTGAGGACAACTATGAATAGTTTCACCAAAAATTTGGGTCCATTCGTATGCGGAATTATTTCCATAGAGGTTATGCCTACATGGGAGAGGATGTGGGATGACTTCATTTAGGAGGAGATTAGGCTTGCAGCCGAATCTTCTGTACAGAAGAAGCAACAACAAAAGGCAGTTTCAGGTGTTGAGGACCTTGTTCTTTGGACAAAGGGAAAGAATAAGACTGACCATGGAGGTCAGTAGGGTCCCAAGTTTGGGCCCCTACCACAGGGAGGAGAGAGCAAAAGCAATAGTGGGAAGAAGAGAGACATGAGCATAGTGATATTCTTTGCTTATGGAGAGATGGGTCACTATGTAGGATAATGTCTCAAGAAGAAGAAGTAGTAGGATGTGTTAGCACCAACATCAGAGGAGATAGAGTTCAGTGATCAATTTGCAAGAGAGTGTGCATTCGTGACTACCTTGTCTTCTATTACACCATCCAACACTAGATGGGGAGATATATTTGATGAGGACCAACTGAATCACATCAATGATTCATAGGGAGATGAGACTCAGTGTCCCTGAACATCTTCAGAGTGGGTGACTTGTCCACCCACTATAGCTACAGTTTCAGAGTAGCCGAGCAAACAAATATTTGGTGCTACAACTTCAGTGCATCAGAGGTTGATGAGGAGGAGGAGTAGAGCACCATGAAGGCTTCAGCCTCACTTAGCTTCTGAGATGGGCAGATCAGTTTCTGGATCCACATCAGGTGGAAGTTACTTGGAGAGAGTTCAAGTTGATGACTCTTGGTGAGATACCAAGAGGGGGAGACTCTTAGTGAGAGGCCAAGAGTAGGAGGAAATCCTTGGTGGGAGACCAAGGTGGAGATCCTTGGTGTGATGCCAAGATATAGGTGTTCTTGGATAGATGGAGAGTTAGTTCCATTTATAGGTCAAAAAGATTGAGAAGCTCTGTGACAGAGTCCACTTTCAGTGATCAGGGTACAACCATACTCCCCGAGTATATGCCAGGAGGCAACCATGTCCTCTGTAGGGATGATATTGGTGGTGACGAGCACTTTCCTTGGTAAGAGAGAGTGTTGAGATTTGGGTAACTTGGGAAGTGGTCCCCATGTGCTTATGAGTCTCTAAGCACAAAGGGGGAAGACTATTACCCTTATACTTTACTTTATGATTCTAATTTCACTTTGACTTAGAAGACTTAAGTCAAAAGTGAAATATGTCACTTAAGCATTAAAGTGATAATTAATTCACAATGTGGGTGAATTAATAGACATAAAGAAACTAAGGAAAGTGGGTTTCCTTAGTGATATTTTTGGATGAGATCTCATCCATTGATTAGAATTGGCTAGATTGGATCTAGGCCATTGATCTATTAGGGCTTATCCAAAGGAGGCTAAAGTGAGGGTATAGTGCATTTTGAGATTCATTCTTCACTTGTGATTTTTAGAGAAGAGGAGGGGTGCATTTATCAAGGAGAGGAGGGCACACTTGATGAGGGTTTGAGTAGAAACCCTTGAGAGATTGAGGAGGAAGCTCTTGTTGGATTGAGCTTGCATGGAGAGGTTATCCATGGAGGTTTAGCTTCCATTCCTTGGAGGGCACATGCTACATGGAGGAGGGGAACATTTACTAGAGGAGACAAACATATTCCTTGTTATTCTCACTTGGAGAGGAAGAGAGGGAGACTTGAGATGAGGTCAATTGCATGAGGAGGCTATAGCTTGGGTGCATGCTTTCATGGAGGGAGGCATTCAGCTATTAGCCTCAGTTATTTAGTGGGGAGCTTTCATATCTGAGGAGGGTGAATTTGAGGAGGAGGGTGAACCATCAATGGGGAGAACTTTCACCTGTCATATTGCAATTACATCTTTTTCAGAGGGAGGCTACTCATCAGTGCTTGATTACTGTGGAGGGGTTTCTAGATCAGAGCTTCCAATAAGCATCTGCAACAGTTTTGGTGTATTTGGCATCATTTATGAGGGGTGCACCATGCTAGGGCGCTCTTGGTTGGTTTGGAATTGTACTTCATCTTGAGATAAGCTAATATTGTAATAGTTTCATCTATATTTTGTACTTGTTGTATTCCATCATCTATTTCCCCATTATATAGACATATATCCCAAACTGGTTTTCCCCAGGGGTTTTTATCGAGGGTCATGTTGACCAAAAATACCTGTGTCAAATTTATTCATGCTTAAAAGTGTAGATCATAATTTTAAAGTTAAAATATCTAGAGGTAGTGTTATGTGTTTTACGTTATATTGCATCTGCTAACATTGAGTAAAGAAAACACTTGCAAGGGCACCTTAAAAGAGCACTTAACCATCAAAACATTGAGCAGAAAGTTGGGTGACTATTTTTTGTCCTAAAACAACAAAATAGTACAACCACATAGTTGAAACTTAGAGCCATACTAAAGTCAAGGACATACCTTAGGTGGCAGTCTCATAAGACCTCAAAAAATCTACAATATGTTTGCAATTGAATGCATATAATGGACACTTGACTATAACCAAATTTGGAAGTGTATACAGTTCTAGCTTCCAAGATCTCTTGTATAAAATGGACACTTCGCTATGACCAAATTTAGAAGTGTATACATTTTTAGCTTCCAAGATCATGGCAGAACTGAAATTATAGCATTATATCATAAGTTGGTGGGATCATTTTAAATATCTCATTAGGTGTTATCATGTGTTGATATTATGGTAGTTGTGGGAGGTATTTACCTCCATGTGTGAACCTGACAAGAATAGAATACTTTGGGAAGAAAGAAGAAACCCTAATGAGTTGGCTAATAACCCTAGGAGACTTGTCGGCTCAAGAAGATAATTTATATTAGGTTATTAGCCTCCAAGAGAAGAAGTCGTCCAGAAGAAATAATAATATACTGAACAAATAGATACCCAGAATAAGAAGTCATCCCCAGTAAGTCTGCCATAACCACTATAATATAGGCACCAGTCTCTCATTTGACACATATCAGCAGTTGCAAAGAGCCAGTTCTACGCAGTGCAGTTGCAGTCTTGTGCGCATGTTTGGAGGAGAGTTGTTGGTGCAGCTACTGCAACTACCAGTTACGTTTTGGATTGGACTATCTCTTGGCTAGGGTTTGGAACACCTGATCAACCATTTTTGATGTGCTATCCTTGGGGAAAGGTGCGCTACCCTTTGTATGGCTATCTAGCCTAGGGTTTGTTCTGGAATGATTCTCTATCAAGGTTAAGGTGCTCGGAGGGTGGCTTCGGCCTATGGTTGGGTGACAAGGGTATTTTCAATGGTAAAATGAGCACACATATTTCATATTCTAACCGGTTATGGTCCCACACCTCCTTCATTTAGTACAAATGCTAGAAGGAAACATAGCCACTAGGATATTGAGCTCACTGCGGAACTGTCGCTAGAGTTACTAGCAGAATAAGCTTCTAAGACATTGTCGCTAGGGTTACTAGCAGGAGAAATTGAAGAAACCCTAATCCTCTTGTTGAGGCACCTTAAGTGAAGATATTTACCTAATCTTTGTACATATCAGTGCGATCTAGCCAAGTGCATCTTCTGATACTCTCAGCAAGCCAATACGTGAAGTTTGAGTTTGTGGTCAAATGTAGGGTTTGACCAAGTCAAAGCAACCATGACTTATTCTATGAAGTAAGAGAACAAGTTAGATGGAGACTCTAACTTCAGAGCATGGAAGACAAGGATTGACCTCATCCTTGCCAAGAACAAAGTGTTGGATATCATGAAAGGAAAGATCATGAAGCCGGAGTTTGAAGAAGCAAAAGAGAAGGAATCACAGAACGTTGCAGCTATGGAGAAGTTCAAAGATAGTGATATCAATGCTATGAGTATCATAGTGGAATCTATAATACACCACTTGATACCCTACATCTCCCATCTTGACTCGTCGAAGAATATGTATGATGCCCTAACAAATCTCTTCTTAGTCAGAAACATTGGACAAGTTATGAGTCTAAAGAATGAGCTCTGTGACATGAATTTGAATGATGAGGACAAAATAACATCATATTTTGTGAGAATATCATAGTTAAGATATCAACTACAAGCTATTGAAGAGATCATCTCAGAGAAGGAATTGGTAAACATAGTACTCAATGGTCTTCCCAAGATGTGGGATGCATTTTCCGCAAGCATGAACACAAAAAAGGAGTATCCAACATTTGAAGAAATTTGGACTTGTTATGCTCAAGAATAATCAAGGATCATTTCAAAAGAGAAACCCCAAAAGAAGTACGATGATCAAGCCTTCAAAACAAGATTCAATAATTTTAGGAGCAAAAGGAAGTTTGGTTCAAGGAGGAAGCCAAATCAAGAGAAAGACAATTCATAAATACAATGCTTCAACTGTCAAAAGTATGGTCACTACAAGAATCATTGTCCCAAGCTAAGGAAAAGGAAGGAGAACCATGAAGCATCAATTTTCGAAGAAAAGGAACCTACAAAGAAGACTAAGCAGGATGAAAGAGACTTCTTCTTCTAAAGGTAACAATACTCGTCTTATTTCTTGTACATATCTTGTTTGCATCATCTCTATATATATCTTGTATATCCATCTCCTGGAAGATAATGTATTCCAATAAGAACTATACCTATGGAAGAATAAAAAGATAAGGATTGATATCATTAGATAATACACATGAAAGGATGAAATATGCCGAATCTATAATGAATATATTTAGAAGAAGCAAAGACAAAAAGGAGTCAGAAAAAGAATTATGATTTTTTATAGAAGACAACAAACAAAAGTGTGGAATCTGTTAGACAAGAGAGCCAATTATATACTACAGAAGAAAACAAGGATGCAGATGGAAGCGTGGACTATGTTAGATGGAGGGAGCCGATTATATGCACTCATACATGAAGCAAGGATTTGGAGGGAATTAATCCTATGATCCATTGAAGATGATAAAGTATATATCCATGATAACAGCCATGAAAGACCGTACGTATTCTTCAAAGATAAGCCTTAAAGTATCCCTGGTTGTCCATCCAAATCCATGATCCTATGATGAAAGGAAGAAGTGAAATCTCTAGGGCATGGAATCTATAAGAAACTCCATGGACCCAAGAGCTAAAGAAAAACATGAAGAAGAACATGAAGATTCCAAGAAATAAAGAGAAGCCAGAACAACCAATCATTGTATCAAGAATCACAAGATTACCAACTTGATATGAACTCACTAAAAGCGATCAAGCAGAAGAACTGAAAGTCATGATAAAGAACAGTGTATGGAAGACTTATGAATGAAATCATTGTGAGATCTAGAACTAGAGGTTATCCCAGATGGAGGGAGAAGACTATGATGATTACTTGTTCCAGTAAACCAGAATTGTCTCTACATGAGTCATTATATCATCTGCAACATCCATAAGTTGGATTTCTACATCAGATGAATACAAAGAATGTTCTCCAAAGAAATTGAATAAAGAGAAATCTAAATACTTTGAGGCATACCAGAAAGAGGCCCTTGAATGCAGATACAAGAAGATAACTTGGTGGAGAACCTCCAGTGCACAGCAGAAGCGTGGTGAATATTTCCCATAACATCAAGATGATTACTCAGTAAATCAGATCTCATTGTGACAAAAGAAGTGCCACATGGATATGTTCTAGTTTTCCAACAATGATATACTTTATTGTTCAGAGCTACATAAATCCTTCACAGTGTTCTAGACTAAAGTACATTTAAAATCAAGCATTACATTATCCATGATGAAGTCCAGAAAGGAGAAAGTGGTTCTCCAATACATATCTCCACAGATGAGAAGATAAGAAGACATTTTGGTAAATCTTCTATCCAAGATGAAAGAGTTTGCATACTCAAGTTGGAGCTCTTGGAAACAACTTCCTTATTGAAAAAGGAAGAGATGACTTCCAGGTTGGGAGGGAGCACTGAAAATATTATTGAAGACATTCATTTTCAAGATTGAAAAATAGTCCATCTTGGACAGATACTTTCCTGTTCGGAAAGTGGATTGAGATTTCTGACGGACAACGATTTCCCATTGTGGTTAACATGGGAAGTGGTACAGACTATTGATGTATCATAGACAAAAACTTCCCATTGTGTTTAACATGGGGATTGGTCTAACGTAGTCTCTCTTCTTGAGGTTTACTCAAGAAGACTGGCCCACCTCATTGGACAATGATTTCTCATTGTGGTTAACATGAGGAATGGTCCATTTTGGAGGTTGATATAGGACCATCTTTTCCTCTTGTGGTTAACAGAGGAAATGCTCTTGACAGTAATTCCTTAGGGTTTATACATTCTCTCCAAGGTTTTCTTTGACTAGTGTAGGAGGAATGGCCCAGGGTGGGGAATGGTCCAGGCTCAACAATCAGGGACAAACATTCCTTAGGGTTTATACATTATCTCCAGGGTGCACTTTGATTAGTGTAGGAGGAATGGCCTAGGGTGAGGAATGGTCCAGGCTTAGAAATCAGAAACAATCATTCTTCCTTGTTTGAGAAGAATAGGGTAGATAGCACATTGTTGATGTTCTACACTCAGGAAAGATATTCTTTCAGATCTCATAGATGTGAGTGAAAGATTGGCCCAGATGATTCAATTTATATCATAACATTGTTTCTGTTCAGGTTGCTATCAAATATTTGTTATGAAGACTGTATGATAGTAGATGTGGATTACTATGGTGGATATGTTCCACTGTTCCTGGCTATACGTTGTTGATCAAGTACTTGTGTGTTGCTTGGTGTGGTAGTGTACCACTGGATTGTAGTTATGTACTACTATGGATAGAAAAAGTTGTGTTCTATCTTTGTTCTGATTACCTTGAAGACTATCAATAGTTTATTGGAGATAATCATCAGCGAAATGAATGATGAATAGATATTTTCTAGATGAAAAATGGTTTAGAGAATTTACTCTTCTAGATTAGAAGAATGGCTCTTGTATCACTCTGTGGAGTGAGCATCATGTCTGATTACTCAGATAGAGTATGGTTTCGAGAGATGCTGCAACTGATGACACTAATGATGATGATGGTGCTCATGATCTAGTCTATACAACTATGTTGATGCTACTGGGTGTATGGTATGTTTTTGTGCTCTAGACAATTACTTGTAATACCTCCCTAGCTAGGAGGGAGTGTTGATATTATGGTAGCCGTGGGAGGTATTTACCTCCACGTGTGAACCTAAAAAGAATAGAATACTCTGGGAAGAAATACGAAACCCTAACGAGTTGGATAATAACCCTAGGAGACTTGTAGGCTCAATAAGATAATTTATATTAGGTTATTAGCCTCCAAGAGAAGAAGTCAGCCAAAAATAATAATAATATACTGAACAGACAGATACCCAGAATAAGAAGTCGACCCCAGTCAGTATTCTAGAACCACTATAAATACAGGGCACCAGTCTCTCATTTGACACATCTCAGCAGTTGCAGTCTTGTGCAGTTTGGAGGAGATTTGTTGTTGTAGCTGCTGTAGCTAGCAATTACATTTTGGTTTGGACTATCTCTTGGTTAGGGTTTGGAAGATTTGATCAGCCTTTGTTGATGTTCTATCCTTTTGGAAAGGTGCGCTACCCTTTGTATGGCTATCTAGCCTAGGGTTTTCTTCTGGAATGATTCTATATCAAGGTTAAGGTTCTCGGAGGGTGGCTTCGGCCTATGGTTGGGTGACAAGGGTATTGTCAATGGTAAAATGAGCACACATCTTTCATATTCTAACATCATGGGCATTTTAAGCTTGGGGAAATTAACTAAAAGGCACTTGGTGAGAAAGGTCCTCTGAAATCCCTCTTGATACCGGTAGAAGTGACACCCATTGGAAATCCAAGTAGAAACCAAAAATGATGATTAGGGAACATACATTTATGCTAGTATACTATGTAAATTGCATATTACTCATTATTTGGACTACATGTAAGGATTGTGATAAGTACTAATCCCATTGAGTGGAATGACTTACCTTTAACCTTTAACTAATAGTTACATGTATATGATAGATCCCTATTACTAGTGTGCTAAGTGTTTATTATAAGTATTTCAATAATAATGAAAAGGATAAGAGTTGTTTACTTATCGTAATCACGCAGGGCTTGTAATGAATACATCAAAAGAAGTAAGGGTAATGTAAAAGGTGAAATTGGTGAATCAATAGAGTTGAATCCATGTATATGACTAATAATCACTACTGCTTGTTCAGACTAGTATGATGTGTGTCATTGATTAGGCAAATATAGTGGTATGATCATAACCTGTAGAGTAAATTACAACTTCTCTATTAGCTATGAACAAGTGTATGTTCCAATTGCATATCATAACTAATCAATACTATAAGTTGTATACTTGTATTAAGCCGTATTATGCTACTATGATTACCATGTGATCTTTAGCTCTATGATTAAGCGGTGATCTTATAATCAATGATACGAAGCAATAGGTGTATAGTAAGCTCGTACTAGTCTAATGTAAGTGATTATGCATACATGATTACATATACTATATGCGTAAGCTAAGTGATTTGTATAATTGTGTTACCCATGTAGGTTCAATATGTTATAACACTCAATTCTAGGATAAGCTTAATTAGGGATACTAATGGTATTAGTTCTAAGCTAATAGTGAAAAGAGTCATCAGTAAGGAGAAGAGTTATAATCAGCTTTCATAGGTGCTTTGTTACGGTCATATAAGCCATATGTAACACCTTTGTAACCATTATTAGTGATTATTTATGGAATTAATATTGTTCTAATCATAATAGTGGTAACTAGTATAATCAATACAACCTAGTTAATTGACTTCCTTTAACCTAGTAAGATCTTAGGGAATTAGCCCATCTTATTATAGTATATACTACTCTAACCTTGTATGATTATGGAAACATCGACACATAATGGTGGAAATAAGGGATATAAGCTAAACCAATGGAGTTTTCATAATAGAGTATGTGCGTTCATAATCTTAATAGAGAAAATCACATCATTATATTCTTAGTTACCATAAAGAGGTAATAACATAGAAAAGAGCATGATTAACTCATAACAATTATTACATGGAACTCATGAAAGATATGAAACTCTTGAAACCTATCACATTACATAATCTCTTTATTACAAAACAAACATGATCTATCGTATTCTCCTTATATATCTCTATTATTCAATAGGATAAGCTAGTACGATATGCGTTTAACACAAACCACAAATAGTTGGTAGTAATGATATAACAAAAGGTGTTGATTATAGAAAGAGCTATGAGTGCAATTATGCTCTGCCTGTAGTTTATGTATTACTCATATACCAAATGAGATACTATATATAGTGGTCATTGTGTTTCCATAACTAGTAGAGTTTGAAGCTAATTCCTGGGAGATGACACTAAGCTTACTAATTATACCCGTGCATTGATTACTAGTAATATGTATTTAATAGGGTTTACACTTGTTTAATGTGATATATTAGGGATATTACATACTATATATATGATGTGTTTAACTTGGTAAGCTAACAGGATAGTTTATAGCAAGATCATGTGGTTAAACAGTACTACTGATCCCATTGTACAAACTAATGTTATTCTATTGTTATGGTTACACCTTATGAAAGATGATATGTGATTGATTACTGATTACACTATCTCTATAAATCAGATGTAACTCCATTGAATAAGATGAAAAATAGCTATACCACATATAAAAAATAGATCCCTAGTATGGAAACATCTAATAATGATTACTAGTTATGTTTACATAAGATATGATGTTGATTATACGCAGAACATAGGGTACCTTCTCTATACATAAGCTCTTATAGGAGGGGTTTAATTCCCATTGCTTAAGGTGATTAGTTACATATAAGGTACTACTATGATGTTATGTTTAAGCCTTATATACGTATTTATTACTAGTCTCTATTGTGCCTTATTAGTATAATTCTTCTTGTATATAGATAGAGAAATGATATTACTACTAGAACACTGTTATCTCAGTTGTAACTAGTATTCCAAGTGATTCCATCATAACTAGTGAAAACATGTGATACTAATTATGGAAACACTATACGAGGCTTCTATCTTATGTATTCAGTATAAGTATTGTTAACATGTAAGCAATAGATATGGGTGAATAAGAAGTTCAAACTCTTCTACTATCTCTATCCATGTGATTAGATTGATTAGAGGAATACTAGACACCTTGGTAAGAGCTTGTATTACCTAAAGTATTGTAGAGATACTATTGTAAACAAGATATCTTAGTTCAATGAACCTATACCATTCAATAACATGAGATAATTTATGGATTTATAACCTACATGAATAAATGTGATCCTTATTATGGTAACTATTGGTTTCATCACATTTACCTTATTTACATAATCAAGTGATTTGTGTTTATTGGTAGAGTATTGTTTACTTGTAATTAACACAATATAATACAAGTAACAATCATTGTGTAACTTGATGCTTATATATTATGTAAAGTACGTACCTCATGGTTACAACTTACTCTATGGTAAATCTTATCCTTAGCTTCTTGAGACGAGCCAGATTTCCGATTGAAACCTTTGTCGACCAAGCAATCCTTCCTTCATAATTCATATTCCTTATAAAGGATGGGATCGGTGGTTCTATTTCCCCATCAGCGACACACATGGCATCGACTGCTTTAAGTCCCTCGGGTGGAGGGGGGATCGAATTGATACCGGACTCAAGAGATGGTGTGTGGGGACAGGCCACCCAGAATTCCAACTTCTAGTGGGTCCCCGTGAGAATAAAGGATTATAACCTCGAGCGAGAATAGGTAGGCCAGACTGAACATGAATTGAACAACGATCGTACCGTGGAGATATTCGTTCGATCAACTAATCGGATTTCTAGAAGTGCGAGCTTGCCTTGCCAAGCAATGAATTAGGCTTTATCTGATTTGAAGCACTAGAACGTGGGCGGGGATAATCTAAATTGATTTTTTATTCTAACCAATGATCCAAAGATAGAAAGCCTTAAGACATGGCTCTTTCTTCTTAAAATGATGACCTAATTTGAGATACTTGTGGACTTGAAGTTGTACGTCGATACCAATGGAGTTTTCAACAAGTAAAGATGAACAATATTCCATTCTAGCAGGAGCTGGTAAAATTTGTCCTCCTTAATTATGGGTTATCCCATGGATGGATAGGCTATATTCTTCGAGCGAAGTCTTCATTATGAATTCACTCATAACTATGGAATTTCTTATGCTCTGGAAAACTCCTAGTAATTATAGTATGGCCTCTCCCTATCCTTAGTAGTGGCATGGTTTGTCTAAGGAGGAGGAGAAGGAGCTGAGGTGATGGGGTGGCTCAAAGAGAGGAGTAACAAGGTCAAAGTCACTTTCGAACCAGAAGATTTGACACTGATCCTTGCAATCCCAAATGAAGGAAAGAAAGTGGAGGTAGAGGTCAACCTAAAAGAAATTGATTGGATGGGGGATCAATGTCTTTGCATTAGGAGTAAAACATGGAGGATGAGTTGTGGAGTTCAGGATGAGTGGTGAGATGCAAAGATGTGTTGTTTACTAATTGGGGATGTGCCATTGGTGGTCCTAGATGGAAGAAACTTAGTTGGATTCCTTTAATCGGGCTATCTCATTAAGTATACTCCTGATAGATTTTGTTCAAGTGTGGTGCGTCTGTCATTTGAACTGATAGTGTGTGCCTAACGTTTTCTAATGGTAAGCTCCTGACTAAAGGAAGGCAAGCACCAGTTCATGGCTAGAGGTACAAGTTGAGTAGAGGTTATAATCACAGGATTCGAGAAGGTTACACTTGTTTATTTTGGGATTATCAAGTCAACAAGTTCATAAATAAAGACAACATATCTATTTTAAGTCTGATACAGACTGTGTTAGTTTCAAGTCAGAGTATCTTATTACACTTGGGTGGTATAGATTATATAGACTAGACTGGAATGGATGATGTCGAAGAATGTTCCCCATAGGCTTGTGATCCGAAGTTTGCAACTTCTTACCCTACTCCTACCTTACTACTCTTCGAAAAGAGTGTACATTTATATGCTTGGTTCTAGCCTTCCTTACTTCCTTCCATATTCACTAAACATAGTGACTTCTCTTACCGAACCTAAACTAAATTACTGCTTCTTTCTCTCTACGAACTCTCCATCAGAAAATATGACACCCCCGACCTGAGAGGAGAAAGAGTTGGTTCTCTATTTGTTTCACATCAGCCTTGATGCGTTAATTAAGCCTAGTTGTGTATATTGAACGTCTATTTTCCCGAGAGCATATTCAAATCAATTTTCCAATACCGTGAGTATCCAATCCATCCTTCCCCAACCCTAGAGCTAACTTTCCTCTTTAAAAAGATATCCGATCATATTGTTGTACTTCCGTCCCATAACTCAAAAATTGGAAGTAGAACTCACTTTTGTACTGCTCATCTGAGGAAGAGCTTGCCTTAATCGAGTCACTACTACTTCCTAAAAAAATAGAATTGTTAATACCGCTACTCAAACTAGAAAGAGCTACCTGTAATCGAACTCATAACTTAGAACTACTGCTTCAAAAGAGACTTTCACTCAGAACTCATTAAGAGGGAAAGATCATACTCCTACTTAAACTAGATCATATAAACTGATTGGTCAAATACTTCCTCTCAGATTGACAACCACAACCAATCAAGGGGAGATTGAAGTGATTCTTTCTAATATGATTCCTCTTCCAATTTAGAGATGCCAACCAAAGGAAGAAGTTTCTTTCTCCTAAAAAGGAAGGCTCCTCAATAAAGGAAATATAATCTTTCTTTCTATAGATCCAATTCCTAGTTCATCAACAAGAATAAGCCTACTCTCAGTTGGTGTTTTCCAGCCAATTCCAGGAATGAGTACCAAAGATGAGTCAATCCCACTGCCTTATTGAAATGAGATTTCAGTTCCCTATCTCAAAAGAAGTAATATTGTACTCGCGACCATACATGGAGTCATTCCCTCAAGCCAATCAAAGAAAATGATTCAAATATTCCAGTTCCAGTTCAAACATGACAACCCTCAAATGAGGAAGAAAGTAGTTGCTCATCAAAACGAGAGCTCCCAATATAGGATAGACATCGTCTTTCTTTCTATATATCCTATTCCTATTCAAGGAGAGCTATCTTGGTCCAATTCCAATTCAATACACTTCGAATAATCCTGCCAACCCAAAAGACAAAAGACTGATATTATCCATTCTAAAAAGATATCATATTCATTAGATGAGCTAACCTATTCTCAGAAACAAGTATTGAAGAAAAGACCAGCTCCAGAATCAAACTCCCCTTGATGGGTCGAGGGTGACCCTTCGATGGAATGGTAATGTCTTGCACACTAACGGTATTTGCAATCGACTTTTCATCGGTGAAATGGAACTTTGATGTCAAGTAGCTTCAACATCGCTTAATGAATGTGCAGAAGGCCAATCTAGTTCAATGTGAGGGGAACTTCTTTCTTTAGGATACAAAATTGACTTCATGGGTTGTGGGGCTCTTTCAAGGTAGTTGTATATCTGGATTTAATCCTTCGAGTTGAGTTGGGTGAAGGACCAGGTGAGGTCGCTACAAAATGAAAGAGTATGGGCGGCAAGCGTGGAGAGGCATAACTCTCTAGTGGGGGATCGTTCCACGAGCTAGGATTTCTTTATCTAAATGATTACTTGATAAGAACAACTAGACTGGATTTCTGGAATACAACAACAGGTTATGAAATATCTTCAAGTGATAGCTTACAGGAGAACTTGTCAAAATTGCTTTCAGGTATTCCACAACAAGTTGCACTCCATTTAAGAAGGTATTTTCTTTGATGAAGTGTGATGTGAATATTCTCCAACAGTCATGTAATTACGTATATAATTCATGAATGCATAATTACATATATAATAGCATAGAAACATTGTCGAATGAAATAATTAGAAATGCATAATTAAAGAAATGCATAATGTAGCAGCATTGCCTGCTAAATCGTAATTACATAGAGAATTCATGATTGGAAGAAATGAAAAATGAAATCAAGTCAATTCTATGAATTCTTTTCTCATAATCCAAGAAAAACTAAAACTGATTTTACACAAGGAGTTTGGATTGAAGAAGAGTAGCACTTTTTTCCACGTCTTAGACCAAATCTTGGAATATCCTTTTTTCTCTAATATAAAAAAGGATATACCTTATCTCCGGGAGCTCTACAAGGATATGAATAGGGACCCAGTCGTATTACGCTCCCTTTTGGAGCTAATATAGACAACCTTGAACTCTCGGGGCTTCAACCTAAACAAGTATGGGCGCTATCCACACATATAGGGAAGGTTACGAACTTCTAAGCCATCTCCCTACTCCTTTGAGATGACCTCTCTCTGATAAGGAATTAAATTATATAATCATAATTATATTACACATTTGGTTCGATGGTTGTTCCCCACTAACCACAAGGATATAGAGACTCCACATTCGATATTTGGTGGCATTGCTGGAGTAATGGGCACATGCTTCTCAATACCAATTCGTATGGAATTAGCACAACCTGACTATCATATTCTTGGTGGGAATCATCAACCTCATAATGTGTCAATAACGACTCACACTTCTCCAATGATCCCTTTATGGTTATGTCGACAATGATAGTTGGATATGGTAATTGGTCAATTCTAATTCCTATAGGTTCACCTCACATGGCATTTCCATGATCGAATAATATTCCATCCCAGTTTTTTCCACCTTCGTTGTTTCTCCCATTAATCCCAGCCTCGGTAGAAGTGGGTATTGGCACTGGGTGGATGGTCTATCTACCCCTAAGTGGTATTACCAGTCATTCCAGAGGAGCTCCTAATCCAACAATTTCTAGTCTTCATCTATCAGGTGTTTCATACATTTCAGGTGCTATCAAGTTCATAACTACTATCCCCAAAATGAGTGGGCCTTGAATGACTATGCATAGAACACCCCTATTTGTGCAGTCTGTTCCAGTGACATCATTCCTACTCTTATCATCACTTTTGGTACCGGTAGGGGAAATTACCATGTTATCAACTGATCAAATCTTTAATACGACCTTTTTCGATCCTGCTAGAGGGGAGACCTGATATTATACCAGCATCTCTTTTGGTTCTCTGGTCATCTAGAGGTGCCTATTCCCATTCCACCTGGATTTTGTATCATTAGTCATATTGTATCAATTTTTCCGGGAAAATCAATATTCGGTATCCAGGCATGGTTGATGCCATGATCAGTATTGGTGTTCTTGGATTTCTTGTTCGGGCTCATCATATGTTTACTGTGGGCTCAGACATTGATACACATGCTCACTCTACCGCAACTACCATGATCATAGTTGTCCTTACTTGAATCAAAATATCTAGTTGGATCGCTACCATGTGGGGAAGTTCGATACGATACAAAACACCCATGTTATCTGTTAATAGGAGGACTCACTGGAATAGTCCTGGCAAATCCTGGGCTAGACATTTTTCTGCATGATACTCATTATGTGGTTTCACATTCCCATTATGTACTTTCTACGGGAGCCATTTTTTTCTTCATCTATAGGATCTCACTTCCAAGTGGGTAAAATCCCTGGTTGAACATACCCTGAAACTTCAGGTCAAATCCATCTTCGGATCACTCTTTTCGGGGTGAATTCGACCTTCTTTCCCATGCATTTCTTGGGTCTTTTGGGTATTCCATGTCGCTTTCCATATTAACCAGATTCTTACGCTGGATAGAATTCCCTTAGAAGTTTCATCCCTTATGTCTCTGTAGTTGGTACTTTTTGTTTCTTCGTGGTCGTAATAATCACTTTAGGTGGTGGATACAACAAAAGATGTACTCCAAGTCCCCTCATTGTTGAGCATAATCCAACCACACCAGAATGGATGGTACAAATTCCTCTAGCTCTTCATACCTTGAAGAACTTCTAGCTATCAAGGAGACCTTGTGATAAGCGAAGAAACAGTCATCGGTTGCTACTAATAACCTAACAAAACTTTTCCATGGGGAATAAAACAAACCAAAAAAGAAATCCATTTGTTTGTTAACTCTGATTGGATGGGAATTCCTTTCATACAGGCTTCAACCTGAATCAAACCTGGTTTCATTCTTCAACCCATAGGGCTGGGAAGGTGTTCATTAACCCACCCTTAGGGTCGCCAGAGAGGAGTTGTGCACCGAGGAAAAATATCCCTAACTTCAACCCTGGGTGGTTTCCAGTTTCCTTAAACCCGTATCCTCTTTAATAAGGTGAGGGAAGGTTGAGTTTGAATTCCTCCTTATGTTCAAAGAAACTTGAAATGACAAGGATTGAATGAATGAGTGAATGAATGAGGTGAAGCACACACCACAGAATGACATCCCCATCCCAGGGATATTGGATGAGCTTATTAGGTTAAACATAGTGAGATCTTATCCTCCCTGGTATGTCGATGCTAGGAAGAGAGTGAATATCTTTCCATATTCAAGGATAGGATATCATTCATAATTCTAGTAGATGTCAATTCATATAGTTTCATTTGTTTGTTGGGTTTAAACAAACATTGAATATACTCTAACAAAGTGAGAATGATAGGAAGGTGTGCATGCATACCATATATATCTCTGGGTGATTGGATTGGTGATCGTTTCCACTTACAAGAATAGTTCATATGGAAAGCCACTACATATCTCTTCTCTTTGGCAAGACATTTCTCATTCTTTCTATGAACACGAATGCATCCCCCACGTTACCCCCTATGGGAAATATCGTTATGAATTGTGATTGTCTGACTGCCTACGCTTGCTAACGATTTTCAAAAACTGAAGTGCATACCCCGACCATATTAAGATTGAACAAAGGAAGTGATACCACATAGGAAGAGCTCGCTTCATATGCCCTTGAACTCCCCTGAGTTCATGAAGGGGAGGGGAAAATTAATTCTCCTTCTCACTATGTTTGAATCATTTAGAGCCCAACAAATGAGATGCTTGACAGAATGAAGGAAGAATGAGATGAATATAGGCATGTCCCCATCTTGACATCATCTTACTAATAGGCCTGATGTTGTGCACCAATTCTACTTCTTCAACCATAAACAAACAATAAGACACATCCAATGGTTCACCAGGTGCACCCAAATAACATACATATATTCTATATTAGTGCACTTCCAAGGGGATTCACATTAAAAACCATCATATATAATAGTATTAGAAGAATATTACATATGTCATAATACTGATTGATTGATGGTGGTGAATGTTAATGCCCGTATGAGGGGGGGGATAAGTAGGGGTGGGGTATATTGGTCAAATATAGAAGCAAGCGTCAAACCTACCATATGAAAGAAATTCAAGAAGGAGAAAGTTTTCAAATAGAGGCTAACGAGATGGATCGAAAAATATATCAGCGACGAAACCATGGGCACGTCGGTCTGTTACCCCTCATAGTTCTCCCATCCTTACTGGCATGAAAAAATATCTCTGGGTGTTCTCTTTAATTTCCTCTTATCTTATCTCCCCACAAAAATGTTCCCTATCTTATATATATTTTTCCTTGGGGGATTATGCTAGACCCTATATACATCATCATCTTGAGGCCCTCATGTCTATTCGAATCGATGATGGTTATTCTCTAGCCACCCACTTATTGATAATGATGTCTCATTGGTCAATCTTGTTGGGTCAGGATTTGCTTGTTGACTCTACCAATACTCAATAGAAGAAGTAGGATTAATAGGTTCGTAGGGGGGCGTAGGATTCGAGTGGGAAGCAGGACCTCTAGAGAATTAATGCACTAGATCATAGATAGGATTAGATATTCCTTGACTTCAATCACAACCATTAGTGAGTAAGTGACCTCCACTTCCAGATATATCTCGATTTGTTCTCTTGAGGGAAGGAGATCGACCTGGCACATTATGTTGAAGAGAGAACCCTTAACCGATTCTAACTAAAAAACAAACATGTAGCTTACTACTATTTTAACAGTGCGATCAATGCCTAATTAAGGTCGAGTTCTCTCCCAATGGTTGACTTCACTCAATTAAGTTGAAACTTTGATTGAAGATCAACCTCGACTAGAAGTAGGGAGATAACATATATATACTCAACAACCCACCTTCCCTATAAACAAGTCGAATGAGATTTTAGTCGGTATACCGCCACCCCCCTATGAACCAACATTCGATCGAGGGAGATTCAATGCACTCCAATTTCGATCCATCCCATCAACATCCCCACTCCAATTTAATAATGAAAGGGTTTTGGGCATCCACCACAACCAACGATCACCATTGGAACCAGTCGAGGCATAGATAGTTTGATCCACTCGAACTTCGGTCAAGAAAGAGGAAATGTAGATTGATTGAGCCTTTCTTTGACCCACCAACCATTGGCACAACCATAACTGCCTCTTATCCAAAAACTGACTACCTGTAATCTTTAATAAAAAATTACTAAATAAATGCTTAGAAGGGAGGAGCGGGTGTAGGAGAGGCTCGATACCCAAAATACTTCCTAGTTTTGGCCATTGCCCAAGGTTTGTACACTCGATCGTGTACAACTAATTGAAGTGGGGAAACACCGAAAAGAAAACACATGAACCAACCTTATGCCCCAGGGGGAGAAGTTGGGAAATGCCTTCTCCTTTCCCAGGGACAGGACAATTCGAGGGTTTCTAGGCGAAAAAACACCCGTCCCAAAAGGCCCATGGACTAGATAATTATCCAATATTCCCATCTTGAAAAATTAGAAATTCCCTTCACTAAAACATTCGATCGCTAAAAAATTCAATCTACCGGGGCTGCCAAGTCAATCAGTACATAGTGAATCGAAGGATCCACACATGCCTATCGCATTCCCTCACCCAAAGTCCTTGTTTTTCCGAGTGATGAAATAGATCAACATCTATTATGATGATTCTTATTTATTCAAGCTCCTGTAGTAATCAGTCAGTTTCTCCCTTTGTTCATGAGCTTGGTGAATCATATGCAACCTATTCTAGACTAGATAGGGGGTACATTGAGACTCGACTTCCATAGGGGGAGCTGGAATAGTTACACACTCTAGTTGGAGATGCATTGATGGAGCGAGAAGATGTGAATTTTAAAGGTATATTTCTATATAAGCAAAGGAGAATCAAATCACCACTTGCTTCAATTGAGAAAAGTTCATACACCTGCCACTAGCAACTGTACTAACCACCTACCCGTCCAAACTATTTTTTTCTATAGGAGCAACCTGAACTTGAGGAAACAGGGTACTTCCCCCCCCCCCCCTTGTTGGGATTACTATAAGCGTCAACCCCACGCATAAAATATGGGCTTGTAGTTTGGTCTGGGGTGGAAACTTCACTAATTAAGGGGGGATGACACAACTATTTAGATAGTTGAGTTGGTTCAGGGGGGAGAACACGCCTTATTTATTCTATTAGAGAGAGAAGGAAAGGAATTAGTGAACATGTTGGGGTGGACCTCTTCGCGTTGGGTAGGAATATAGTAGTTAGATTGTCCTACCCCTTTTATTCCACTTGTCCTTGAAATTGAATGCTTCTTTTCTGCATGCAGGTGTGGATTTTCATTGGATTGGAGCAGCATGTAAAAAAAGGTATTGTTCTTTGGGTTCTATAACAACAACGAGGGGAGGGAGAGATATGGAGTGGCATACGTTAGAAACTTCTTAGTGAATTCAGGGGACCGTGCAGAATACAACAAGTACTTTGTATCAGATCGACCTGCTAATTGATTCTCTCCCCTCTCCCTATTACTAGGGGTATAAACAACCTGGGTAGGATTAGTTGGTAAGGCATTGATTCATATCATGTATGTAATACCAATGTATGTCATATTTCCTGAGATAGATAGGACTCTTGCTCAACCCTGAATGTTTTGATTCATTCCATAGGTTGAGCACTCGACCAACCCATTTATTATTATCTGGAAAAGCACTTGACCTCCTTCCCATTTTTTCCTAGACCAGACCGAACCCTCGATTAATGAGGGATAAGTCATGGGGATATGCTTGATGGATTCAAAAGGAGGGTAAGGAGAAATTAAGGATGGATGAAGGTTTTCAAGGTGCCCTGGGTAAGGTATGCAATGATGACGTTTCGAGGTTGACATGGACCGATGGGGCCCATTATTCGATATGCAATGGATGTAGGGTGGAAAATGGGGTTCATGGTGTTTAGGTATGCAATGGGTGGGTTGGAAGTTGATTCAATGGTAGTTGGAGGTTGGTTGGATACATAAATCCTCACTTGACAACTTCTTGTCATCTTCTGTAACAACAATGACTTCCTTCCCATGCAACAAGGTTGCCACTATTGTCAAAAGTTGAATGATTCATGAAATGCTGAAATACCCACCTTGCACACACAAAAAGTTGTAAGCCAACCACTATATCAACTACGTAGCTTCATTCGATGCTGCAACATGACCAGGCACTCTGTTGGCAGGTAAAGAATAGTTTTTGGAAGGGTGTCGCACTTCAATACACCAGTGTTGGTTTCGAGAATTTGGGACTTCTATGCGGAGGTTGAAATCCTCATGAAATGAACCCCCGTTGTTAATGATGAAGAGAGCTACTTGCTGAGATGCGGCCATTTCAATGAATTATAAGTCACTCTTACTTAAAGGTAAAGAGCTAGAGAGAACTCAACGACATTGGACCACCAACAACCTGGCAAAGGAACGAACTTTAGAGGCTTCAATGCAATGGGACCAACCAGACTTCCCTTGAAATGTCGGGCTACCTTGAAATGGATAGAGCTTCAGAAGGCTTGAATTGGTCGACTCTTAAGAGTTAGTGGATATTTGGATAGAGCTTTTCAAGCTCGACCTTGTTGCAAATGCCACAGCTTGGCTTACACTTTAAAATGTTGAGTTTTTAGGCTCAAATTCTTAGAGACCTTTAAATAAAGACTCTGTTGGTTCCTAGGATCCCATGTTGGAAGTGGTACCTAGGGGTCCCCCTATGAATGTTTCATTAAGAAATTAATTCCCTTGTTCACTATTCATTAATCCGAATTAGTAAGAGGGACCGTCTTCTAGAAGATCGAGGTGGGAGAAACCATAGCATTTACGAGACCTAACTTAAGAGAGAGACCTTGTCCATTTAGCACAAAACCCCCTTCCTATTATTAAAGTATAACCTTGGATTCAAGGGCTCGCCTATAGAGACACCAGCGACATAGATAGATTGTCCACTTTCTCCAATATACCTCTAAACCAACCAACTAGAGATATTACTTTGAATGGAGGTGGAGTCTACTCTATTAGGAGTATTACAGATTGAATTCTATTGTTACGGATTCGATCCAGATATATTATGTACTAATCCACCTGCTATTACTCTAGTTCATTTTTCTCATCTGCATCACCATGAAATGAAAGAGGTTCAAATCTGAAACAAGCTCTACTTCTGGGAAACAATAAGAAATGGATTAGGATTGCCTTTCCGTACACACCAAGAAATGCAACGTCAAATCCAATGTCGGGATGACTGACATGAGAAATGATGTAGATAAAGAAGGAAACGATTGATTGTTTTAAGCTTCGACCATGAAATTAAGGAATTTCTTTGACCTGACCATTCATACCACCTTAGAACACCTCTTTCCGCCATTATCGGAAATCGACTGGTCTCAAAACATGAATTTATAAGGTGGTATGCTTAGAAACTAGACTTGGTCAAAACAAATGGAACGACTTGAATAATGGCTGACCAGTTAGTCAAAGAAACACATTTTCCTACTCCACTATGAACCATAGTAGCCATAGAGTCCTATATACATAATAGTTGACATCGTCCACGTGCTCATTATGATTTAATGTGTGGAGTCTAATATTTGAATAGTTTGAATGAAAATCTAAAGTACCCATATTATGGAATGGATTAGGAAGAATTTAGGTAGTTCTTTTTGTTGAACCCACACTCTAGCCATCCATGTGCTCAGAATCCTTAGAACAAAATCAAAGGCTTAGACATGAATCCTCTACCATCATCAGCTTTCAAACATCAGTCAGTCATTGAAATTCTCCCACTAAACTCTACCTCCCCCCTCCATCCTATTTAACTGAGATCAAACCAATACACACCTCTTATTAATGTTGAGCATCAAAATCAATCTTGATAGAGCATTAGAGGCACCTGCTTCTAGTACACTAAAACTAGTGCAGTTGGCAAGTTCATTATATTAGTGGTGCGCCCACCTAAATTGAAAGAACAGACCAATTCACGCCTATGTAGTGCTTAGTAGTTGTAGTCAGACCAATTCTGATGACGGATCAGACCAGTTCACTTCAAACAACCAAGGCACCTATAACTCGAAAACATGCTCTTTTAGCCAAGTACCCACATTTAAGTGACCAATTAATGTTCTAAATCCATAATATATTTACCTGATTCATCCCATCACTCTAGAAACTATGAATACTGAAAGACTGCATCGAAGCAAGGATAAAGCGGTTCACTTTATGAGAAGAGAGATTGAAGTGTCACTAATTGGTTTGGTCAAATCGCTCTTCTTCGGGGTGGGAGTTACCATTCCCTCTGAAGCAGTTGATGAGATTTAGACCTACCGAAGAAGCAAGATGAGTTCAGGATCCCACCATTAAAATAGCACCCGACAGAACAAAATCTTGAAGTAGGCTTGATGTCTTCATCAATAATATAACATGTAGATTCTTTCACCAATTCCTCTACTTGTGACATGCGACACACTTCCTCCTTTTGTGGATTCGGTGTCGAGGGAAAAGATTCATAAATTCCATTATTGTGAGTATCCTTAGGGTCGAGCACCTGTATTTCAAGTGTTGAGTCACCTATCTATTATTACGTATTAACAAATTCTCTACCTCCTTGTATTGCTATAAACATCAAATGACTGAAATTTGTTTAAGATAGGTTTCGAGTAGGTATGAGAATATTGACAATCTCTCCCTCGACAATATATTGGAGTATTTTTCACTTAAATAATAATATTGCTTGCCCCCACGAGTGAGTACTTTCTCTCTTCTTCTCCCAGCAGGTGAATAATTCAGTACACCCAGGAAAAGGAAAATACATAAATGACGGCCAATATATTCACCAGCGTCAAAGTCGACCCAGAGAAAGAGTGAGTACTTGACCTGTTTCTTTTTCTTTCTGGGAATTGAAAACCTTTCAAGTTTGATGATTGTCGAAATTGCTGAGGGTACCAACTAATATGAGACCTTAGATTTCAAGGTAGAGCCTCGATCTCACTTGTCGTCGGCCATGAAGACCATCAAATTGACAGGAGAGTGGAGAAGTAGGGGAATCTTTCTCCCATGCAAATATGTTTCAAGACTGAACCACACATGACCTGTTGATAGAGACCCCATTTGTTATCGATCCTTTCGACAAAGGGGAATATACCATCATTAGACACATTTCAACTAAAAAATATTTTTTCTCTAGGCGAATATGATTGAAACTAAGACGAGGGAAAATTATATTAGACCTTGCCCATTATTGAAGTCAAGATATGGGGAAGAGACCTATCTCCCAATATGACTCCCCCAACTAAAATTCACTTCTTTATGACATGAAATTCTAGTTGTTGGGTCACTCTCAATGGGAAGACGGTGGATATCCACCGTCGAAATGTGTTTATTTTCATCTCTTGATTCATAAGGGCGTATACACGAATCTTTAGTGATTTCTCGAGATGGGGAAAAGGTATTATTCATTGAAGCACTCACCTATGAAATGCCTTCGATACCCAACCAAGAAGAAATAGTTGAAATGGAATGGTATCTTTCCCTCTGTCTCTAGAGTGAGCACTCTAATTGATCACTCTTAAGGAAAAAATTATTCTTTATCGGTTGAGCCAGGGAGTCAGATTGGATTAGTTGCTCGACATAAAGCAGGTTCATATTTTGAATGACCCGTATTCCTTGTAAATGGGATCCTATCCACTTGTTGTTTCAGCAAGCTAGGTTGTTGATCACCTTGGCTCAAGAGAGATGTGAATCAACCCAAAATTACTAGTAAAGGGTGGATCAATTTAGAGTTTGTATTTTTCGTTCGTTCCCTCTTTGGAGAGAAAGTGGATAGGAATCGATCGAGCACCCATAAAGAATTAGAGGGGAAGATTGCTCGTTGCACACTCAACAATTAAAACTAGCATTTATGTGAAAATAAATAGGGTAAATGGAATGGTATCTTCTTTCTCTAGTTGATCAAATCTACTTTTTGCTATAGAAAATTTGGAACCAACAAAAGAAAATGATGAGTAAGTGATTGCTTACCGGGAAGGTACAGACTACACTCCGACAGAAAGAAAGAGGGAGAAATCTCTTAAATAATTAATTGGTGGGGAAGAAGCAAGACAATCCAATTTCCCTAGCCTAATAGCACATTTCTTCTCAACAACAGTGGTACCTTCCTACGCCTGGCCTCTTTCGTCGATAGAGAACTAAATTTCAAATCATTCTTCTCACCATTCTAGAAGATCGACTGACCTGAGATAAGAGGAACGTC
>ML787005.1:86889-98450 GCA_009831015.1 Picea engelmannii | reverse complement strand
GGCAAGCTACATATCCTAAGAAGAACAACCCTCTAAGTTTGATCCTTTTGACTCCATTTTCCCTAATTTAGATAGGCACTAGTCTTGTTCCACCCATCCATTTCATCCTAAATATTATCATACATCTCCTAGGGGAACTCCCCTTGTTTCAGAGAAGAGCCAGCCTAAATCGAGAGAGGGAGCTACTGTGGTGACAGTGGGTATCCCCTTTTAGTATCCTAGGGTTTCACTTGTGTTTTAGGGCTTTAGCACTTGAAGTGCAGGTTTGGGAGGTAACTATTGGTGACAGAAGTCACTCCTGGATTGTGGTAGGAGAAGAGACCGATGCCCATCAATTTAGGTCACGATTTGTGTATGAAAGGGGTGATTGAATGGAAGTAAACTCGGACGATATTGTTTCAACTCCGAAACTAGGCTAGGCATGCATGGGCAAGTGAGGTCTTAGATATACTCCAGACAGTGAGTTGTAGTAAGGATGAATAGGGGGAAGACTTGTATCAAAGAGATGCAAAGGTTTGTTGTCAACATCAGGTTTCTAGCAGACTGTAGGAGAATGCATTTAAATGCAAGATATTCTTACATTCAAACGCAGAAAACCAAAGAATACAATAGTGCCACAATAAATCCTTTATCATAACATAACTGCAATAATTCATGTGAATTAGTCAATCATGAACTCCCTCAGTATGAGATGAAAACTAGATGGAATAAGGAAACTGTCTTTCATTAAACAAGAGATATTACATACAGATGCATAACTAGAGAACTAGAGTGCTTGTTAAAACATCACAATCGGGAGCTTCTCTCTACCATCGATAGCTTGAAAAGTATTAAAACTAAGTATATATACTCCCAAACATTTTCCCAATAGAGGCTTACTGGAATTTCGAGCCGAGGAGTCTCTTCAATCAAATCTAGCCTACACTCCTCTGTCATACGCCACCTTAATTCTACATGGCTCGTGCCAGGGGTTAGTTGAGCCCTTAAATGCTGAATTAGCGTGCACAGGCTTCCCTAGCGAGTCGAGGACTTGGCATGGCTTCCATGAAAAGAACCAGTATAGAAGACCATCTCGGGAAGGCTTTCAGTTGGGACACCCATACTTTGCAATTAATGAGTGAGGGGAGGTTTCAACCACCCTCTCTCTTCTTCAATCATTCCCAGTAGGTATCGGGATCTAGATTACGTCGAACCGACATATGGAGAACACACTACCCCCTTCTGAAACTCAACTTGGCACCTTTGGCCTCCCCTTTGTACAATCCTTTTTACTTTTTCAAGTGACCACGGGCCATGACCCTACATCTATCTTCCAGAGTGCTTTCGACATTTCGGAGTTCATGGATATGAAGGAGAAAGTATTATTTCTTTGAAATCGCGATGGGCAAAATGTCAAAAGGACCTAACGGTCACCACACATTCCCCCACTAATCTGACGGTTCTGAACTGATTCGGTAATACTGCGGGCCTGGGTCCGAGACATCTTCGATGCTTCATGCTTCAGGGATATGAGAGAGTTGTTCCTTATTCTAAGATCACTCTTAGCGCTTTTGGGCCCATATCGTCGAATGATAAACATTAGCACCCCTCTTTTAGGCCTGCTCCTTTGTGACCAAGCGCCAAAACTGTGAGCCTAATTCTGGGCGTTTTTGGCGTTTCGAGATTCGAGGTTTCAGGATGTGCAAAGATGAGGTGTTCTTACCCATTGAACTCCCGAATGCTAACGTGACACAGATATGTGCCACGCACCCTTCATATGAATGGCCCAGATAGTATTTGTTGTTATAAAAGGGGGTTGCCCCCATTTATAGGCTCGATTGATGTGACCTGGTGCTAGGACCGAGGGCTTGGCTCCAAAGGTGCTTTCGGCATTTCACCAATCAACAATTTTGGCTGTAAGGAATGGGAGGCTCCTTGTCTCTCGAAACACCGATCCACAATATGCTGACTGTCTACCAGCTGTCTCAGTTGGATCGGATGACCCAGATTTGTCTTGAACTATTGGCACTATCCTTCGTGCTAAATCCAGGGAAACTTGGCAACCCCGAAATCTTGATGCAGGTCGATCAATTTTGTAGGTGGATCTTGGCTGCTGACATCAAAACTTTGCCCACTCACTTGACTTGTGATCGGAAAAGAGATTCTCTCGCATTGCGCTAGGGAACTTCCCGTGTAACCTGCAAACCTGGGTATTTTTTTAGTCCAAGACAAATAATGTCGCTAACATTAGGCTCCATGGGGGATAGAGTCGTCCCTGTGATGCTCTAAGAACTTATTCTACAACTTCAATGCCTTGCTATTGGGTTATGGAGTCATTTACTAAGCCGAAAATATACAAACAGAAAATGAACAAAGAACTAAAGGACAATATTTACAAACAAAGGAGCCGTCTAAGGCTCAAACAAAACATTTATTTAGAAAATGCCCATTTACTGGGCTGTTGAAAACCTCTTCATCCTCCAGATCGTGCATCTAGTACATGTTGTTTGAGAAGACCTCAAATATTTTGAAGGGGCTGATCCAGAGGGCATCAAACTTGCTATGTTTTCCCTTATCCTATCTGGGTGCATCCCACTTAAGTACCAAATCCCCGATATCGAATTCCTTCTTCCTAACCTTCCTGTCAAAAGATTGTTTGACCCTTTGCTGATGACTATGAGTTGTGTCCCTCACCTATTCCCTGATCTATTGTACTTATATTATCTGATGAATCCTTCTGATCATATGATCCATCTCTCCTTTATAATCTTGAAAGAACTTTGCCACAGGTAAGGCAAGCTGAGTGGGAAAAACCACCTCTGCTCCGTAAACCAACTGAAAAGGCGAGGTGCCCAGGGATTTCTTCATTGTCACTTGATCAGCCCATAAAGAAAATTTCAACTTCGAATCCCAGGCCCTTTTGTTGTCCTCCAATATTATTTTGATGATCCTTATCAGGCCCTTGATGGAGGACTCTGCTAAACCATTGCCTTGGGGATAGTAGGGGGTGGAGTGAATTAGCGAGATATGGAACTGCTCACAGAACTCAATGAGAGGCTCAGATTTGAAAGAAGCAGCATTATCAGTGATGATCCTGCTGGGATAGCCAAATCTAGCTATGATATCCTCCAAGAAGCTGATAATTACTTTGTGGGATGTACTTTTGGTGGGGGCAGCTTCTATCCACTTGGTGAAATAATCTGTTGCAGTGAGGATCCATCTGTGTTGGCCACATGAGGGAGGATGAATTTCCCCGATAAAGTCTAGCCCTAGATGTTGAAAAGGTGTTGAAGCTATCACAGGCTTCAGTGGTAGTGGCCCAAGTTGTTGTTTCCTTGAGAACTTTTGGCATTTGATGCATGCCCTGATTTCTCTGCTGACATCAATGAATAAAGTGGGCCAGTAATACCTAGCCCTGAGGATTTTGTGATTTGTGGTCTTCCATAAATGATTCCCCCCACAAAGGCCTCTGTGGAAATCAAACATAACTTTCTGGGCTTCTAGTGGGTTCAGACATCTCAATAGCACTCCTAGGGGGTCTCTCCAGTATAAGACTTGCCCAATGAGGAAATATATGACTGCCTTGAGCTTTAAATCTCTTGCCTTACTTTTACACATTCCATCCGGGGGCTTCAACTCCTACAGAAAGTACAAAATGTCATGATACCAGGCACACTCTGCTAGCAATACGCCTTCCTGAGAGCGTTGACTGGGAAACTCAACTTGCTAAATTCCTGAGCAGGTATTGATGAAACTAATGCCCAAGGCTTCTTAATTAGATTCATCCAGTAGCTTGGCTAAACCTTACCTGTTAACCAACTTGGTGGGTTTTATTTCCAAGTCAAATTCTAGGATTCTAGCGATCCATCTGCCTCTTCTCCCATCTATATCGAGTTGCACAAGGATGTCCTTCACAGAAGTCGAAGGAACGTATGTGGTTACCTTTGAGTGCAAGACATAGACTCTGAAATATTTGAGAGATTGCACTAAGGCATAGTCCTACTTCTCCATGATTTCATACCTGATCTTTGCATCTCTTAATGCCCTGCTGAAGAAGGCAATGGGTTGCTCCCATCCTTCCTCATTTTTCTTCAATAATACTGTTGCTACCATATCGAAAGAAGCAAAAGAAAAAACTAGGAAAGGTTTGGAATAATCAGGACAAATCAACACAAGTGCCTCAGTTAGTGCCCTCTTTATTTGGACAAAAGATTCCCTGGGTTCAGCGTTCCATTTCAGTTTGTTTCCCTTTCTGAGCATGGTCGTGATGTGTTTTACCAGTTCAACAAAATTTGAGACGAATCTCCTCAGGAAATTAATCTTTCCTAAAAAGGCTTGGACCTCTTTTTTAGATCTGGGTAGTGATGGGGTTTGAATTTCCTCCACTCTACTGGGATCAATCATCACTCTTTCCACTGATACTATATGGCCTAAAAGCTTGCCCTCCATCATAGAAAATAAGGATTTCTTGGGATTTAGAGAGAGACCAAACATCCAACACTTCAAGAAAACTTTCCTTAAGTGATGACAGTGCTCTTTATCAGACCTGTAGAAGACTATGATGTCATCTAGGTAGATCACTACAAACTAGTCTTTCTCCCCGATGAAGGCTATATCCATGGCTCACTGAAATGTTGCTCCTGCATTCATAAGTCCAAAAGGCATTTTGGCGTACATGAATGTGCCCCAAGGAGTGGTGAAGGCTATATTTTCCCTGTCCTCAGGCATGACCAATATCTGATTATAGCCAGAAAACCCATTGATCATGGATATCCTGGATACACTAGTTACCCTCTGCAGTATGTGCTCCATCTTAGGTAGGGGGTAATTGTCTTTCTTTGAGCTCCTATTCAGGTTCCTGAAATCGACACAAAGCCTGATTTCTCCACTTTTCTTCCTCACCGGAACCAAATTGGCCACCCATTTAGAATAGCTCAAGGGGATGATAATCTGGGCCTCTAGAAACTTCTTCACTTCTTTCTCCATGACAGTAAGCAACATGGGATTTATCTGTCTTAGCTTCTGCCTAAATGGCCTAGCTTCTTCCTTCTTTGGGATCTTGTGTTCAATGACGGATGTGTCATATGTCTTAAGGTCCTCATATGACCATGCAAACACATCAACAAACTCTCTCATCAACTCAGTATATTCGACCCTCTATTCTCTGGTCAAACTTCTTGATAATTTGACAAACCTAGGCTCCTCCTATGTGCCAATGTTGCATCCGGTTGTATCAACATCTTCATTTGAAACCTTACCCTTTACGGCCACATCATTCCCATCAAACAATATTTCTAAAGGGATTAGTCCCCTTGGAATGTGATTGCTAGGCAGCTGAATAATCTGGTGATTAGCAATTTTATTTAAAAACACCTCAGGGTGAGGGTCACCTTTCAGGTTGGGATCCTGATCAATGTGCAACGCAGAAAATTCATCAACAGATTGGAGAAATTTTCCGATTTCCAAGTCATCTTCAAATACCTTCCAATGCTTGACGTTATCCGGTACAGATGGCCTATATCTTATTTCAACATCATATTTGACCATAGGCGGCAGAGGAACTTTGATAAAACTAGCTAAGATAGCTAAATAATCAGCTGAAGTGTTCTCCCCCCTCAGAATGAAAGAAATGTTAAAGGCCAAGAAGAAATTGTCAATCAGGTCCCATACCTCATTTCTATAATTCCTGAGCTGGGGATTATTAGCACGATAAGCATTTCTGACATTTTGGATAATCAACTCAGCATCTCCAAATATTGCTATTTCTTTAATTCCCATTTCCTTTGCGGCCCTCATACCCAGAACAAGAGCTTCATACTCTGCCACATTGTTGGTAGTTTCAAATTCCAACTTGTATGACAGGGATATGGCCTCTTGACAAGGTGATATGAAAACCACCCTAGCGCAAGTGCCTTCGCTAGAAGAAGCTCCCTCAAAAAACATCTTCCACACGGAGGGGGTTGGAGGGGGAATTGGATAATCAAGACTGGGCTACTTTCTGACTTGGAAAGGGTCTTCAGGAGCATCAGCGAGCTGCAATAAACTAAACCCCAATTCGGTGTCAAGTGAAAAGATGGGGTGATTGGTGAGATTTGATTCGTCACTAACAATGTAGGCCAACTGAGCTTCTCTATATAACCTCCTCTGTTCCCCTCTGAAAATTGGAATGGTGGCGTATGTGAGATCCATCTGTAATGTTCCCCCAAGATTTTTAATCCAAGATCTAGACAACAACATGCCAAATTTGGGGGGAACGTCAGCTACCACAATATCCATGACCACACTCTTCATGGGAAGCTGAAACAAAGAAACCACCAGGTCTTTGATGACTCCTAGACATTGTACTCTTCTTGAATCGAAAGAGTACAAATCATGATAATTTTTTGTCACCTCTAGTCCCAATTCTTCCATTACTATTCTGGGCATAAGGTTATGGGAAGCCCCTAAATCCATGAGGCAGTTATGCAACACTTTATCATGTATATTCAAGGATGTGTAGAAGGGAGGGGATGAATCATCTCTATCTTCTACCATGGGCCCTAGGACAACTGTTGGATTTTCATCTTGGATATTTATTAAGTCAGTGGAAGACTAGGGGAGCTCAGATTGTAGCATCTTGGAGAGGGACCTTTTGAAATCTTTGTTTTTAACAAGTTCAGATAGGAGTATATGGATTCTAATCTTCTGAATCTCATGCTCAAAATTGAAGGAGGGGATAAGCTTAGGAGATTCCCTTACCTCAGTGACAGGCTTCTTGGCTGCTGGCGAAGCACTCTAAGTTTTCTTTTCTTTAGTAGTGGATGTTGCAGATTTAGTAGGCCTATCTGCTATGAGGGGTTGGTCTTGGCTGTCAAAGTCTCCTTCTTTCTTTCTTGACCTGAGGTTGTATCTGTTAGAGGTGTGACTGGCCCTTTCTCCCTTACCTAACTCATGGATTTGGATGTTCATTAGGTATTTTTCATATGTAGACTGAGTCAAATGGGGAAAAGGAGGAGCTTCCTCAAAACAATGGATTTTAGGGTCGAACTCGTCTATATCCTCCCCTCCCTAATGAGTAACCAGGTTATTTTGGATAGGGGTTTGAATCCTTTGATATTCTCTATCTTTTTCCCTTTGTTCTCTTGGGAAGGCCCGTGGTCCATTGTTATCAGGTCTCCTGAAACCTCTACCATCAACATTCTAGGGATTTCTATACATGGGCTTCCCTTCTAACTCCCACCTTTCCATTCTAGAAGAAAGTTAATTTAGTATTCTAGTTTTCTCATTTGTCTGAAGGGGTAGGGGAGAGGAGCTAGATGAGGAAGCTTCAGACCTCTGCCTGGATATGTTTCTAACAGCAGTGTTCCTGAGTCGGTAAACAACCAATATATTAGATTCTACCTCCACGAGTGCATCTTGCATATGGGCCAGAGTAGTGGCTCTTCTTTCCCTCAATAGAAGGCAGAAATTGGGATCAAAGGTGCTAGCATAAGTGATCTTTGCAGAAGCTTCAGAGGGTTTTATCTCAGCAGGGATTTTGTTGTACATTTTATTAAATCTCTTGGAGAAGTCAGAGACAGACTCTCCTTCCTTTCTCTTCAAAGACCCAAACTCTGTCATGTAGTACATGAAGTCTTTTTTATCTCTCCACTATCTCAAAAAGGCATTATCTAAAGCTTCAATCCAATCAATAGATCCAGGATGTAGGGCTTTGAACCATTTTCTAGCCTCGCCTTGAAGGCTATAGACAAAAATCCTCATCCATACGTCTGCATGCATGATGACATTATCATCTATGAAATGGTAAAAGGCTTCTAGGTGTTCTTCTGCAATTATGTCCCCCTCACCTGTAAACTTGGGCAACTTCTTGAGGTAACCATCTGTTGGGAGGGCATTGAGAGGTTGCAGTAGCATGAGGGGAGCATACCTAGCGGCTATAATGGCCTCCATTCTGGTCATAGGGGGATTTTCTCCTGCCATAGGGATATTGTGTGGAGGAGAACTCGGAGGAGAAGGAGATCGAAAAGGGGATATTGGGGATGATCTTATAAGGGTAGTGGGAAACAATAGGGGATTTAGGGAGAAGGCTAGTGATCTTAAGTCGACTGATGTTTCCCTTCGCATAGAAGCAACAACAGTAACAAGAGGAGGAGCGGTAAAGCTAGGAGTGGGAAAATCTTATGTGGTCCTGGGTCTATGCCAAGGTATAGCTTTAGGAGAAATGGTGTCAGATACCCACTACCCAAAATAGATTTTTTTCAGGTCTTCTGTCGAATCAGAAGTCCTAAAACTCCATGGAGGACCAGCGTAAGCTGGCTCTTTCTTTCCCCCCCCTCCCATGTGGTCGTGGGTCATGATCACAGTCTGAATAAATGCAATACCTCTTTCATATTTCATGCTTAGACACTACAGGGAGGTAGAGTCATTTGACTTGGCAACCGCTGAATCCCGACAAGGATAGCGATCATCCAATGGGGCGAATCCCTACAGGGTTAACAAATGGCTAAAAGGAACAAATCCCAATAGGGCCAGAGAACAACCAATGGGAAACGGCCCCATTGCACGGTTAGGTGGAATGCAGGTGGAAGAGAGGGAAATGCAACATAGTGGTCGACATGACAGGAGGGGCCCCACTTCACACGCCACACTATTTCGAACCCCCCCCCCCATTAAAGGAAGAATGGAAAGGGGGGTCTGGAATCCACTTGAGCGTCGTTGATCATGATGAGTTAATCTCGACCGTTCAAGAGTTGCGCGTTCAATTCCGGACCTCCCCCTACCACCAAAGGTAGAATAGTAAGGGGTCTCTGGAATGGAACCTCAGCCGTAGATCTGGATGGGTGGACTCTGGACGTCCATATCTGCTCGCCCCTTATCCTAAAGCATATTCATTTTCTGGCTTAAGTTGACATCTCATCTCCACATATAATGGTCATTACAGACCCTGAGATCCTCTAAAAGAATCTCATTCGTTCATCGGGGTTTATCATCACAAGAATCCAGACTCTCGATCACGGGACCCCCGAATCCTCGATCCCTAGTTTCTCGATGCGATTAATCTCTCGACACGTGGCCTCCATCAATCAGACGACTCAGATCTACTCCGAGGTTTCCTCCATGGGAAATCCTGAACTCTTGTCAATAGGAATCCTGGTTTCACGATTCCCGATGAGCCAATTCACCGATATGGTCCCTTACGTGTTAGCCCTCCTAGCTAAACTCTTGGCCCACGTGACCACTATCTAAGCAACATTCTAAGGTTTTATGGTAACAATCCAATTTGGCCTTATGGGCATCCAACCAGTCCATACCAATCAACATATCATATGATCCCAAGGGTAATACATTAAAGGTTGCTTGGGTGGGGAATTCACCCAACATTAACTGACAGGCTGGTATGGCCTCTACCACCTTTCTTTTAGTGCCAGTGGCTAACTGTACCAACCATGGCTTGGTTTGTTTTTGTGGCTATAGCTTACACTTATCCACAGTCTTAGGGGCTATATAACTCAAATTTGAACCAGGGTCAATTAAAACAAACACTAGATGGTTGAAAATCATACCTTTTATTTCCACCACTGAAGCTTGGTGGTCAGCTTGGTTATTATCCAAGGCTGCATAAATCTGCAACACACTCCTTGCCACATCATTGACTATTTTTGCTTCCTGAATGTTATAAACTTTCTGAATGTTTTGTTGTCAGTGTGGAAATTCTCCCAGGAGATGCTCTTCTCCGCAACCCCAACATTTCAGAGGTTCTTTCTTTGGGTTATTAGTCTTTACTGGTATAGGTCCAGAAGTTTTATTTCCATCTGCTGATGGAAAGTTCTACTGGAGTACACTCCAGGTTGGAAAGTTCATTCTGGGGTTCTTCTTGTAGCTCTTAAATCCTGAGGATTTGATCCCCTTTTTCTGAAATCATGAACCACTCTTCTATCTCCAGTCTCCACGAGACTATGCCCGATGTCCATATTGTTCATGACAATATGTTGCCTTTCGAATAGTGTCTTCTAAGGTCTTTGGCTCATCGAATTCAATTTGGTTCCAGTATTCCTTGGGTAGCCCACTGATGAAGCATTGTGCCTTCACCTTCTCTGCTTTGATGTAGGGTACATATCTCAATAAGTCAAGGAATTTGTTGACATATTCCTCTATAGTGAGTTTCCCCAGTTTTAGTTCATAAAACTCTTTAGCCTTCTCGTCAAAATATCTTTCCGACAAATACTTCTTCCGGAAGTACTTCTCAAACCGTTTCCAAGACAGGTCCTCCTCGTGGAACCCTTTCATATTCTTAAGATATTCCCACCAGATGGAAGCCTTTCCATTTAGATTGAAAGTTGCCACTTGGGCCTTCAAACTTTCTGAAAAATCATGGACTCTGAAATATTTCTTTAGTCCAAGTAGCCAAGCCTTGACTTCCTCTCCCTTCTTTATCTCACTATCGAAGGAGGGAGGTTTGGCCTTTCTGAATTCCTCAAATTTATGACCCTTGGAAGTCTTTTGCTTCTTCTATTTTCTTCGAGAATAGGAACTAGTCCTACTACTGGAAGAGCCTTCTAAATCGCCAGCTTCCTTCTCAGTGGAATCGTCTGGCACTAGTCCTTTACCTCTGGGGTGAACCTTCCTTGAGGTGATCCTCTCAATATGGCCACTGATACGTCCATGTTTCTGCACTTCGGGTTCATGCTGCATTTTTCATTGTAGGTCGGATAAGCTCTGTAGTAACACTCCATTAATTTCAGTTTTTTTTTTCTTGTTCTTTCATCATCCTTTCATTGTTGGCCTTGCATATTTGCAACTCAACCATGAGACTCCTCACAGTCTCAGCTAGGTCTGGAGGGGTTCCTATTGCTCTTCTTTCGTCATACTCTTCATCTCTATTGTGGGAGCCTTCTCCCATCTCTTTTTGAGTCACCATACTCTGCGTCTGTAGATTCCCGCGACTGATCATCTACTTAGGTGAAAAGACAAACGCTGATTGTCAGTCAAGAGTTATATATATATATATATATTATAATCTGCTCAGAATTTATGACTCTTTCACATGAATACACTGATCCAGGTGGATATCAGGGGCCACCCATCTTTTCCAACTGGCTCAAAACAGTTTTTTGGCCATTTTGGCAATTTACTATTTTTAGCAGGTTTTCACTTCTGGGGCCATTTTGAGGGCCTAAATGAAGTTTTTTTGAGATCAGGGTTCTCAATGATAGCCGAAGGCATCATTGATCCCCCAAAAGGAATCTCCTCAATGATACCTTTCCAACAAGCTATCACACACCTAAAACAGAGATCGTATGCAAAAGTTACGACCCCGAGAAGTTGATGCAGCAACTTACCCAAACGGGGCCCACATGACTTTTGGCGCTTCATCTCCTAGGGTTAGGTTTTTGGATGTCTAGGAATTTTGGAATTCCTGTATATTGTAAAAAAGGCCTTCCGAGCCTCATTGTAACCATATTCTTGCGAATGCAAGTAGCCGTCACATCTCTTCTCAGAGATAAGCTGCCACCATTCTAGCGAGTCTTTCACTCTGTATTTTTACAGTCTCTGTACATTTCTTTGATTAATAGAAATCATGTATTACTGTATATCTGTGTTTA